>VDFB02287790.1:0-146614 GCA_007258455.2 Sequoia sempervirens | reverse complement strand
ACCTACATATTAAAACAACAAACAAACACACATTCCTCAAGATCAAAGCATGTATCAAACAAATACCCAATATCAAATACAAACACAATACACGTAGCAACAACCCCCATATTATGACCCTTCACACAATGCATAGTACCAACAAGGGTTACAATTCCAAAATTTGGATCCTAGTGTCATGTAAAATCAATATGAATATTCATTCATTCAAAATCCCAACCCACAAAATCAAACTCATAATCCACAATATCAAACTCACAATCCTCAACAACAAAACATAAACCCACAACAACAACATATCATTCCTCAACAACATCAAACCTTCACACCACAACAAAACATCAATACACAATATCAAAATCCCAATCCACAACATTAAACCATAAATCCATGATACACAGAATATTACATAAGGAACCAATCCTTCTTTACACATGCATAACATTCCTCAAGGTCGTACATACACACAAAACCCATCATATGATTCAACATTCATTGTGGGACAACATAGCTATAACATGCCTAATCCTCAATCAAACACACCAAGTATCGATATAGCATTGCAAATCCAAAACCTTAGTAAAAGGATATCGGATATACAAATTGGGAAGCCCAAGAAGAACTACGCATTACAAGACATATGTCCCTATCCGTTTGATCACATCATACCAATGATCCCCTTTCCAAAAAACTTTGAAATCCCAAAATTTGACAAATACAAAGGAAGAGGGAACCCAATTGAACAAGTGAGTAATTTAATTCTTACTTACAATGATGGTGACATAAAGTGAGTAAGTGCAAATGGCCTATTCTTGAGAAACAACTTGTTAAAATATTCATCTCAAATCTTCAAACACACATGAGCTTCTACTTGACTATGCTATGCCCTAACACCTTTGAGGATATTATTGAAAAGGGTTTAATGATTGAAAGGGATCTCATCTTGAAAGGTGCCATAAAACTATACAATAGCCAAGATCAAGCATCAGGTTCAAATGATAAACCTCGCATATGGGTGAAGAATAAAAATGTCACTAATGATAGAGTGGTTGACACTAAATTTGTCCAAAACATACAACCACCCCCTAATAATCCTCAAAACAATGTCTAAAACAATCAAATGAACTATCCTTAGAACAACCAACAAATGAATCAAACCCAAAACCCTCAAAGACGACCACCAAGACAAAAAAATCAAATGAAATGAAAGTACATTGCATTGGGAGAACCTATTGAGGTAGTTTTATGCAAATTAATTCAAAGAAATATTATCAAGATTCCTAAACAAAAGAATTATGAAGAGCCACAATTTAAACCCACATGGTACAATTAAAACAATCAATGTGAATTTCACCGAATAAATGGTCATAAGACTAACAACCGTGTGAGACTAAAGAGCCTTATCCAAGACTTAATTGATAAGGGAGAGGCTGATATCGAGCATCGACATGGAACCTCTAGAAATGATGACTTGGGTATTTACAAGGATCCAATCCCCTACCATAGAAAGGGGAATGAGAAAGGTAAAGGAACCTACACCTATGATAATATAGTGGGAAACATCCATGAAGCCAATAACCATATCCATGTCGTGACAATAGTTGGTAAGAATCTTGTGTAACATTACTACACAATGAGGGAAGATTACCATCCAAGAAGCCCCATATTAATCAAAATATTTTTCCAAGCCTTCAAATGACTATGATCTTGTTGATGAACTAAAGAAAACTCCAACCCAAATCTCTATTCTTGAACTCCTTAAGATATCTCGCACACAAAGAGATTTTGGAAAAAGCTTTCCTTGAATCCTTCTCACCTAATGATATAAACACTAAGCAATTTAAAGCAATGGTTGAGCACATTTCCTCTACACACCACCTTGTATTTTTTGAAAGAGAACTTCTCATACATTCATTCCATAACCAAGCTTTATACCTTGAAGTTTGTATCCACAAGAATAAAATCAAGAGAGTTTTGATAGATGATGGTGTTGGCATAAACATCTGTACCTTAAAATTGGTAAAACAACTTGGATATTCTGATGATTTCATTGAGAAACAAAAAAGTATCACTATAAGAGCTTATGATGGCAATGAAAGAAATTCAGAAGGTACCATTAGAATTCCTGTTCAGGTGGGATCATCTATAACAGAAACAACTTTCTAAGTACTAGATCTTCAACTACCCTACAACCTCCTTTTGGGATGCCCCTGGATTCATGTAATGTAAGCTGTCCCATCTACATACCATTAGTGCCTAAAAATTTCTTATAATGACAAGGATATTACAATATATGCTGATCTAAAATCATTTCATTATTGTAAGAACTTGGAAGAAAACTACAAGAAAACCTTTAAAATTCCCAATAATGATATCTTTTTCCACTCATTCTCGTGCATTGATCCATCATCCCTCAAATCATCTTCAATTCCATCCTCATCATCTAATCCACCTCAACCCAGATTCAATATCCAAGTGCTTGATAATGGATGTGGAGATTATCACTTCAATCAATCTTTCTACATTGGGAAGCTACCTCCCTCACCAAGAACTTATGGAAAACCAAAAGAAATCAAGGAAGTTCAAGCTATCACTATTGAAGTCAAACCTACAGTATTTACTGAATGAGGAGACATGAAAGATGAGGTTGTCTTTGAGGAAGACCGTTCTACATGGCTATATAAAGAGGAAAAAGAGGAAGAGAAAGAGCTATCTCCAATCCCTTTTGATCCAAATAGAAAGGGTTATTAGTTAGCTAAAGGTATGGGATTCATGGGAAAGGGTGGCCTTGAATTGAATGAACAAGGTATGAGAGATCCCATCACCATGGAAAAGTGTAAGAAACATCAAGGACTAGGCTATGGTTCACTAGAAAAATGTCACTCCTAACATTGAAAATGCCTCTTGTGAGGAGGGTTCTTCTTCTCCCGTGGTTGAGACATTGGATGACTATGATCCTATTGACGATGACCTAAATATATCACTGACCTATTTGAAGACATCTTCATAAACACCAACACTACCCTTTCCTATAACCAATCATCCCAAACACATGAACTCCGACTTATCTATCCACAATTAATCAATTGGGATCAACAATGACAAGCACCTGCTTTGGACATATTCCAAAACAATGAAGTCATTGCCGAGTTTATGGGACTTCAAGATGGTATAACACTTGGGGATCACAAAGTTGGCTTCAAAATTGAACTTGGAAAAGAGGCATATTTTGGAAGGGAGATTGAATCTTCTAGTCCCAAAAATAAAAATAAAAATCTAAAAATAAAAATTAGACCCTCTAATGAAAACCATGACGTGGCATTGCCGGATCAAGAAAAAGTAAAAATAAAGGATGTATTCGAGAGTGAAAACCCATATGAGGCACTTGTGGATGGAGGATTCAATCACCCTATCATCACATAGTATCAAAAAAGGTCAGTAGTCTTGGTTGAGGATTTTGAATCGATAAATGTGGGAACAATCGATGTGCCAAAGATAACCTATTATGTAACCTCTCTAGATCCTGAAGAGAATAAACTTCACAACTTTCATATAAGGATGAAAGATCAATTTTTCCTGGACCTATAAAGATATGCTTGGTTTAGACCCGTCCTTAGTAGTTCATCATCTCATGATTTTTCCTAGAACTAAGCCAGTGAAACAAAAGCTTCGCAAGATGCATCCTTAGATAGCACTCCTGGTCAAAGTAGAACTACAAAAATTGCATGATGTGGGATTCATTAGACCTATTGACTATCCTGAGTGGGTGTCAAATTTGGTACTAGTTTCAAAACCCACTGGGGGCATAAGGATCTGCACTAACTTTAGAGATCTCAACAAAGCATGTCCGAAGGATGATTTTCCTTTGTCAAATATATATATCATAGTGGATTTGATAGTTGGTCATGAAATTCTCTCTCTTATGGATGGATTTTTTAGATATAACGAAATAAAGATAACACTTGAAGTTTGGCACAAAATAACATTCACTTGTAGATGTAGGGAAATTTTTGTTGGAATGTTATGTTGTTTATCCTTAGTACTAATGCAGGAGCCACCTACCAAAGGACGATGACTGCTATCTTTCATGACATGTTTCATATCACCATGGAAGAGTATGTAGATGATCTTTTGGAAAAAGCTTTAACAAGACAATGACACTTGGATAATCTGGCACACATATTTGACAGATTAGAAGAGACTAAGCTACGCCTTCCTAAGAAGTGTGTTTTTTAGTGTAACATCAGGAAAAATATTCGGTTATATTGTATTTGAAAGAGGCATTAAGGTAGATAAAACAAAATTTAAAGATATTATGGAAATGCCTCCTCCAAAAGCATTAAAACAACCGCGTAGCCTACAAGGAAAACTTCAATCAATTTGGATATTCATAGCACAGTTAGTAGATAAGTGCCATCCCTTTACACACCTACTCCATAAGGATGTAGCCTTCAAATGGAATGAAAAATGTGAACATGGTTTCTAGTAGATCAAGGACTATTTGGCATCTCCTCCTATCTTGATATATCCTATAGAGGATGAAACTATGATTTTATACATATCAACAACATCCATAACTCTAGGATATTTGTTAGCACAACTTGATGAAAACAACAAAGAAAGAATGGTGTATTATATTGGTCGTACCTTGGTCGGGTATGAGCTAAAATATACACCTATTGAGAAAGCTTGTTTAGCAGTTGTCTTCACATCCCAAAGCCTTATACACTACATGTTAAACTGACAGATCAAGCTAATCTCCAAATTTGACCCCTTGAAATATCTATTGTCTAAAGTAGCTCTCACTGATTGAATGGTGAAATGGGTCATGATTATTAGTGAATTTTGCATAGAATATATGGAAAAAAAATAATCAAGGGATAATTAATAATGGATCAGTTGGCCGAAGCTCCTATTGATGATCATCAACCATTGATATCAGAGTTCCCGGATGAAAGAATCCTTATGACAACTCAAGCAAACCGTTGGATGCTATATTTTGATGGACCTCTCACTGAACATGGATCAGGAGTTGGTATTCTCTTTGTCACACCCCAAAGAGATAGCATACATAAATAATATATGATTGTATTCCACAATTGCACAAATAATATAGCAGAATATGAAACACTTATGATTGGATTAAGAATTGTCATTGAATGGAAGATAAAAGAGCTACAAGTTTATGGTGATTCATAGCTGGTCATTAGATAGGTGAACGATGAATATCAAACTAAGAATGATAAGCTACCTCCCTATAAGAGGATGGTTGACGGTTTCAAGAAATATTTTCTAGTCATTCTTTTTGAGCAGATACCAAGAGTCAATAATAAGGTTTCCAATGCAATGGCTACTATTGGGTCTCTTCTTGATTTTTCGAAGAACAGTCCTAAGTATGAACTCCTTGCTGAAGAACTATTTATACTTGAATTCGAGGTCCTGGAATCTGAACTTGTGTGCAATGTTGTTGGTCTTGATTCACTCTACTATCAAGACATCACCTATATCCAACATGGAATTATACCCCCTAGCCTTACTAGTAACCAAAAGAAAAATTTCATTTTCTGAACCACATTTTACTATCCTCAAAGATACCTTACATCAACAAAGCCTTGATGGTACATTGCTTCGATGTCTCAACCCAAAAGAGGCTTGTGCTGCCTTACAAGAAGTACATGAAGGTGTTTGTGGGTCTCATTTTAGTGGACCTAATCTAGTTAAGAAGATGCTCATAACCGAATACTATTGGCCATCAATGGAATAGGAAGCTATTTATTTTGCAAAGAAATATCTTTAGTGTTAGCAACATAGTGATCTCATTCATGCACCTGCACAAGAATTTCATCGAATCACTACACCTTGGCCCTTCTCACAATGAGGAATCAACCTTATAGGAAAGATATCTCCCACCTCATCCAATGGAAATAAGTTAATCATAACTACCACAAAGTACTTTACAAAGTGGATAGAAGCCATACCCCTAATGTAGATGAATAGAAAACAAATACCTTAACTATTTGATTTATCGTTATGGTATCCCCCAAACCATCATTAATGAAAATGGAACTCCATTTAAGAATCAATATGTTTGTGATCTTTGCACTAGATTCCATATCCAACACCACTTCTCCACCTCATATTACCCCCATGGAAATGGTTAGGTAGAAGCATTTAACAAAATAATCCTTAATATCCTTAAAAAGTATGTTAATGATGTCGACTGTGACTGGCATCTCCAGTTGAATCTTTCCTTGTGGGCTTACATAACCAATATTTGTACACTCACATGCGTAACACCATTTTCCCTTGTATACAGAACCAAATCCATCTTTCCCAGGTAGAGGTCGATATTCCTTCCCTAACGGTATCCTTGAAAGATCTTGTCAGTAATAAAGACTACTGAGTATCCAGACTCCATGAGCTTGAACTATTGGATGAAATATGTTTGAGTGATTTGAACCATCTTCAAGCCTATCAGAATCACCTCAAATACAACTATAACAAAAGGATCAAGAACATAAGCTTTCAAGTTGGTAGCTTAGTTTTGAAAGAGAATTAGAAAATTTAGCTTAACCATGATGGAAAAGGGAAATTTGAGTCGAATTGGTTAAGACCCTTTGTCATCACATCAAGTTACGGCTTTGGTGCATATCAGTTGGTTATGCAAAAAGGTGAGCCTCTAATAGAACCAATCAATAGTAGCCATCTCAAAAATTTCTATACTTGACTCATCAAAATGTCCTAAGCAAAAAAAAAAAAGATATAAAAAAAATAAAAAATTGTCACCTTGATGAAAACATGGAAAACAAGCGTCTTGGTGATGTATCCAAAAAAATAAAAAATCAAATAATAGTAAAGAGAAATAAATCACCCTTTAAGTGAAAACCACTTTTTTGGTGCTTCCAGGATAGGTACTGTGGTGAAAACTTGGTAAACATGTGCCACATTTTAATAAGTCTTGCATCACCATCTATCCACTCCATCCATCCTTTTATCACATCCATTTTATTCCATCCATCCATCTCATAATAAATTTGTGTCCAATCATGGCTTGAAAAATTATTCAAACCTTGCTGCACCTTTCTCCATTTGCACTATCGCTATCCTCCATCCACATCATCCCATTATCCATAATAAATGTAATCCTATACCTAACTGGGGGAATCCTCCTAAACCTGGTAGATGGATTGGATCCTTGTTCATACCTCAAGTCATGTAAATCTTGAAAAAGGCAAAAACATCCATATAACATCAAAAATCCAAAAAAATTACAAAACATCAAAAAGCCAAAAAAAATACAAAACATCAAAAATCCATTTTTTTTTATATTATAAATCAATCAAAATCCAAAAAACATTGTTGACCATCTTGGTACGAGTTGCCTTGAGTCCATTAATCGAACTACAATGTCTCTACGTGTATAATGTAGGCAAGGACATCATTGATGAGCCCTCGAGGCACTAGGTCAATCCCCTTAGGTTCCCCTCTTGGTCTCTAAAATCTCTCAAAATACCAAAAAAAAAATAAATCCCAAAAACACCAAAAATAACCTTAAATGACCTCAAAAGCACAAAAACATTAAAAAAAATCAAAAATCCCATCTTTTCTATCACCTATGTGCAATAAACTATCCATCCATATTGGAAAATAAATAAGTAATCACCCTCACCCTTTGACAAATCAATTAAACAAATAAAGCAAACATCAAAATCCTAAAGCATTCAAGTAAAACTCATAAAAAATTGATCATTAACAAACTAAAACAATGTCTAAGTGTTAAATGCCTATCTATCAACATTAGACTCAATATCAACATCTTGGAATGTGCCTTAACGGAGATCGTTCCTACAAAGGGCATCATCGATGGATAACATCTCTGGCAAGTGATACAACAACTTTGTTTGTATATTTTGGTCTTTTCTTTTGATTTATTTTATTGTCTCATCTTGATGACCTCCTGAGGATGTCCATAAGGATTTAGAGAGGAAGGAATAGAGCATGGTCATTTATTTTATATGCCGTGTTTGTTGGATATGTTTACAATACGACCATGGTGAATACTTGCCTTGTGTGTGTGGAAGTCATTTTAAGCAACCTAAAGTGGCCTTGCATTGTAGGTTCTTCATACCTCTATGCGCTAGTCTAAAATGCTTTGAACCTCTAACCCATACACTCATAACAAGGTTTCCATATGTCTAGTATGAGAAAGAATACTCCTTATTTGTAGAGTCAAAGTCCACACAATAGATACAAATTCGCCTTGGTTATGAATACCTTGGTGCATCGTGTCTATTTGCTACACTAATAAGGATTGGTTTGATGAAAATTACTTAGTTTTTCCTTGAGACAAAAGCATATTTATCACATTTTCATACGTTACCAATCAACCATTTAATCATTTGTAGATCTATCATTATAACATATGGATTTTCAACAATTAGATCAACATCACCAATTTCTTCTATCCTCTAATTCTCTTTAATAATTCTTCTAACTAACATCCCCATCCTGCATCATAGCATTGTTAGTATCACATGCATCTTGCATCTACAAAATCATCAACATATCATAATGCATCAATCCATCACGGGTATCATATCACCCTATCCTTGGTTTGGAGGTGTGGGTGGTGCCTGTTGATCCTACTAGTCTTGATGACCATCTCCTTGACCATCCTAATGCACTAGGTCTTGATGATCATCATGCTGCTATACCAACTGCTGCTCTGTAGCCACCCTTAGTCTCTGTTAGGCCTCTCGACTACCAACTGCTCCTCTCCTCCTCCTACCAACAACTCCTACAACACCTCTTGGAGGAAGAGTGAATCTAATCGGTCTTTTTCAACCCCACCTTGTGTCATAGTTTTTGGTAGTACCTAGGTCATTAGGGCCTACTGCCCATCCCAACCAAGTGGATCCAACTACCAGAACTCTATGGTGGTAGTTGTAGAAGAAGCTTTGGGTCCCCATGTTACTACCTCCCTCATGGTCCTTGCAAATTATGCATGATAATTTGGGGCTAGAATAGTTTGTCTCTCACCAAACTGGCGAAGAACCCTCTCTAATAGATATCTCTCCATATGGTATCAGATCGCCCTATGAGCTAGTGGGTCTTGTGACAGTATGAAAGATGGGAATGCTCATCATCCCTTGCCTCACACCCTAGGTAAGACCTCCAAAAAAATTGTGTCATATCATTGATAATAACTCTCCAATACTATAACCTACTTGGCTCCTGGGTGATCCCACAATACTAGTTTACAGTTTCTACGAGATCTTGATTTTTGCCGAAATCACACATTTTTAGAAAATATAATGATTTAAGCCTTGAAAAGTTCCAATTAAAGGATTCCAATTGAAGAGGGTTTGATTGAACCACCTTAGATCAAACCCCCTTGGATAGAACCTCACCAGTTTTAAACCATACCTATAATGAAGTCTCCTTTACACCTATCAAAATGCTGATAAAAAACCACTTTTGATTTACCTTTTGGGGGATCAAATGAATTCATTTATAATTTATTTTTTGTAAGTATGTAGTCCTTATTATAAGCTTCCCAAAAAGTATAATTTTAAATAAATTTAATTTTATTATTATATTTATTTTTTATTTCTTGTGAATGTAGGTTTTTCATTGAAAATAAAGCTCTTTGTTCTGCACGTGGAAAAATAGTAGATTATCAATTTTTTTTTGAAAAATATCAATGCACTAGATATTGAAGTCCTTGATCCAACAAAAAAAAGGAATTTCGATACATACAAAAAAGTTATGTTGTATACAGTCCGCCTATGTTTGAATTGTAATTGGTTTGACTTCAAAACTTGATTAAGGAAAAAATATTCAGTAAAACACTATGAAACCAAATGAAAAAAATAGTTTTCGAAGGAGATGGAAAAAGAAGTGCAATCTGATTCCAAAAAAATTGAAAAAAAATATTTATCACTAGTTTGCATCATCTTCAAATTTCTCACGATTTAGTTGCTATAGGTGCCCGAAAGTGAAGATTTAGTTAGAAAAAATTAGTTCAGTGTCCAGTTTGGCCAAAAATTATAAAATAGTATTGGGGGATAACCCTTCCTATAATGCAAATAATCATGATATCTATAAAAGTAGGGGTTTCCATCATCTCTGTCATCAATACCAAGAGGTCATGTAACAATGATCCTCTCCCATGCCCACACATGTAGTAAGATGACTCCTGCAAAAAAGTTGGTCCCTACTCAATAACAGACCTGATGAATGTCATGATATAAATATGCAAGTAAACATGGCTCCCACCCATATCAAGTGCCATCTATCATCATACTCTTAATGCATATACCCATCCTCTTGGAAATTACCAAGATCGTCTATCATACATCAGTGGCCCTATAATCAAACCAACTAAAATAATGGTGAGCTCATGTACCTCCCCGATGTAGGGAGTTAAGCCAATTTGACAATCTATAACTTTGATCCTCTCCTCACCCAACATCCTCACCATGCATCTGGAACCTCTTTCAATGTTGTATTCAATGAGCTCCCCGTGAATAGGAATCCTTAGGATGCACCAAACATCCTCTAGAGTAATCATGTACTCTCCTATCTGTAAATGAAAAGTCGTTGTTGTGCGGTTTTTGCACACACGCCCCATTGAAAGCAGGGACCCTCTTTCGCTTTCATTTTTTTGGTTTTGGCCCTTTGATTTTGAGGATTTACCTTGCCTTGGCATGAGCTTAAAATGTTTATCTTTCTTACCTAAGTGACTTCCTTAAGTTGCACATTGAAAATCTAAGTTTTGGAACAAAGTTTGGATTTTTGCTCCATTTCGAGATTTTCCGCCCCATCCGGATTTTCTCGGATTTCACTCAAACTCTGGCGAGGGGACTTCAGTGTTGCAGTTCAGAGAATTTGGTTCTTCACGAAATTCTGCCTGGACCGGATTTTATTGAAAATCCGTTTTGCTGTCGGGTTTATGAGTTTCTTCAGTTTTTCTTGTCGGCGACATTAATGCACCTAGGTACGATCTTTGTGGCACGAGTGTGATCAAATTTAAAGCGAATTTTGCACCATTTTCTCCCATCTTTCATTGTGTAGTGCTTTTTCATTTGAGATTTGGTGATTTGGGCATTCAAATTTATTGATTTGCTCGCTTGGACGCTTGGATTTCTTGCATTCGAGTTGATCTGGTCGCTAAGGCATCCCAGTTCGTTGCTCATTTTCCTTGTGGTCAAATCTGATCTACTTATGGTATGTAATTATGATCCCTACCTTTGAAATGTTAATTATTGGTCGTTCAGGGTCCTTTCACGTCCATCTAGGAGCTCAATTTTGCATGTTTAATGATTGATTTCTTTAAACTAGGGTTGCGTTTGATGTTTAGGGATATCTTGTATTCTGCCTTAGTTAACTAGTCAGATTTTAGTGGTTTTCAGCATTATAAAATGGTTCCACGTCTTTCCCATAGGTCCTGGTGTTAGTTTGGTTCCTTGTTGAGTGCGTTCAAGCTCAATCCAAGCTTAATCAGAGCTAGTTCCTTTCACCCATGGCAGAGGTTTTAACAGACAAATCTAGGGCATCATTGATTTGTTATGAACATTCATAATTTCCTTAGGTAGTCTCTATCCAAAGGAATTAATAGAAAACATGAATTGGGTTCGAGTCGAGCTCAAGAGATTTGAAACTCATGAACATTTGATTGTATCAGGGAAAATCAAACGTGATAATGTTTTTTTGGGATTCTGAGGGCTTCGCGAAATTTTTCGTATCCATGGATTTTCCTGGATTCCATCTAAACTTTTGTGTTTTGGGGTGTGATGAAATTCAGAGTTTTGAGGAATTTGCGGAATTTCAATCCGGCCAGATTTTTTTGAGTTTTCTGGGAAGCTTTGTGAAAATTAGAAATTGGGTGAAATGGGTGAACTTAATGATGGATGTTTAGCATTCCATGCTTTAATTTGATAGATTACGCAATGCTATATGCATCTTTTCTCATTTTGATGATCTATGGTTGATATCTGTGCCTTCTTCGGGAGAATCTTCTTGGTTTGGAATTTTTCAAAATTCCTCCTAGACTGGTTTTCCCCGGTTAGCTTGAAAACCTAAACTTATCAGTTATGATGATTTATGGTTGATTTGATGGTATTACTATGATTTTGAGCTAACATTCTGATAAGTATGTTATCAATAATTGGATTTTTATGTTGGTATTCGGTGGATGCAGGATGAATCTAGCAAAGTAGCGGTTGGAAAGACTAAGAGTGATATGGAGGGATCCTCCATCTCAGAAGTAGAAAGGGTGAAATTGGACATGAAGAGTAGGATTCTAGACAGTAAGATAGCTTCTGTCTGGTTTGAAGTTTCAGATACAAATGTGGGTTGCTGGGACTATGAAGAGTTCAAGGCTAGAATGGCAGCACAAAACCTTCCTTTGCTAGCTAAAAGGATGTTGGAATCAGTATTGGCACATGTAGCTGGATTCCCTCCTACAGTGAAATGTTATGAGTTGGTTCTTGAGTGTTCTAGGAATTATGACATAGGTACCCAAAGGATAGTCAGCCCTCAAGGGAGAGTACTAGCTAATCTTAATCCTATCTCCATTGCACAAAATTTTGATATGCCAGATAGATCCCATGTAGTAGAATTCAATATGGAAACAACTAAAAGGTACCATGAGGAGGAGACTATTAAGTCACAAAAAATTATTAATTCCTGGTTGGAAAAGCCAAAGTCTCATTTCTCTAAACTTCCCAAGTAGCTGCACAGGGCAAAGTTTAAGCAAGAGGTCTATGATGCCATCACATTGCTTAGTCGAGTGGTCAGTCTAAAGAGTGCAGGTATGTTTGAGAGTTGGATGTGCCATGTTATTGTGTGGATGGAACATGACAATATTGATTATCATTGGGCAGGTGTTATAAGTAGGGTGATTCATGAACAAATGTGTAATGTGCTACAGACCAATACATTCACCATGACTTCCTATTTGGTGTATGCATTTGCAAGATTCCATCCCTATAAAGGATTGAGCACCAGGGGTATCTTTGGGAAGGATGTAATTTATGAGGTTTACCCTCAATTGCACTTAGGGAGATCAAGTTACAGGAGGGTGAATGATGCATTCACCATGCACATCACTAGATTTCTCCAAGGTGCAGAGCATGTGAGAATATCAGATAGTGCTAAGGAGCTGATCAAGAGGTATGGGGCTTGGTTCATATAGTTTCCCACCTTCTCGTACATAAGGATTGACGGCTGTCAAAGGGATCCATATCAGCTTCCAAGGTATCCCGCTGATCATATCATATTCCTGGAGGTCACAAGACAAATATGTGACTTTGATGCCATCATGAAGAAAGATAAACATAAGACTAGATTTGGCAGAGATTTTGCTTTGATGATAGGCACTGGAGGGTTATGTCCTTCAATTAATTCAACCTATGCTTCTAAGGAGGAAATGAGCACTCTTGGTTTGTTGTACCATTCCAAAAGGCAGGGTTTTGATATCATTGGTGAAGCACTAAAGAAGGCCAACAGAGAATACCACCATAGGGATTCCATAGAGGACTATTGGGCCAATATCAAGGATGAGTTTGAGGTAAGAAAGAAGAGATTTTCTAGACTCCCAGTTGATGTAGTCCGAAGGTACAGTGTGAAAATGGTTCCCGATCAGGTGGAGGATGATGGAGACTTAATCCAAAGTCATGATTATGAGCCAATAAAAGACAAACCAATTGGAGAGGTAGACTGGTTGGAGGAAGAAAAGACAGAATTAGGACAAATCATGGCCCCAGTGATGAAATACACCAAGTTATGTCTCAATCACAAGGTGTGGGAACTTGAAAGTGAAGGTGTGCAATGCACCTATGATCTGATGGGAGATTTAGACCCTCATTCCACCTCTGAGGAGTCAGCTAAAGAGGATCCTAAGGGAAAAACCAGGGTGGGTTCTCCTTTTAAGATCAAGATCAAAGGTCCCCAAGGGGAAGAACAAGAGAAATAGGGGAAACCAAAGGAAAAGAAGAGGACTGCCACTTCAAGGGAAGAGAAATCTGTAGAAGAAGAATTTGGTGAAGGAGGAGAAAAGGAAAGTGCCCCAACACCAAAAAGGAGGAAAACAATAAGGGGTTCAAGAAACAAAGGTGGAACTTCTGAGGAGAAAAGTGAAGCTGATCCTTCAATGGTGGTAAATGTAGAAAGTTCTGGAGAGAAGACAGGTATATACAAGGAGATCAATAACTCCTCCCAAAGACAGTGTGCCAAAGAGGGATATTCCTCCAACAACTTCTGCTGCAGAACAACATAAAGAGGCTCCTCCATCCCATAAGCCACATGATGTATCATAATGACCAGGGCACCCATCAAGTGAAGAGGGAGGGGAATTTCATGAAGGTGAACTCCATAGTGCAACTACAAAAATTGAGAAAATTCTACAGTCTCCCTTGGTGACTTATGAGGACTCACCCACTAGAAGTGAAGAAGACAGACCTCCCCAGAGAGAGGAAACACCTGTTAGGACTTCATCACCTGTGCACAAATAAGAACATACTAAAGAAAAGGAGGATAAGGCAGATGAGATTCCTGAGAGGCAGGATTTAAATGAAGATGTGCCTAAGGACCAATAGGAGGAAGTGGGATAGAGTGAAATACAGTCAAAATTTGCTATTCCAGATTGGCTTGATAGAAAAATAAAGAAGAAGCAAGTTGTTGTGGATGATACCCCTCCCAATTGGGATGAGCTCCTGGCAAAGATAGGAAAAGGTAAAGGAAAGAAGAAGGCCAGGGTCATCTCCAAGATTGAAAGAGATGAAGCAAACAATAGGGTGGTCCACATTGCAACTCCTGCTACATAAAAGAATAGAGATGAGGTTACTGGGAGTGACTATAATATAAAGACTATCAATTTAGGGCCCACTTCCATGGAGCAAGATATTGAAGAGTATGAGGGTTCTAGTGCAGTAATCTTGGGAAGATTGAGAAAAGAAGCACAAACCAAACAAGAGTTGAAGAAAGAGAATGAAAGGCCCAATAAATATTTGGAAGAACTGATGAAACCATTGCAGTCCATTAGCTCCTCATCCTCTGCTGTAGGTCTCCTGCCCCAAGAAACTATAACTGAGCTAGAAAGAATGAAGGCCACTACTCTTGCTACAAAAAACTGGCTACAAGGAGTGCAGACTAAAGGAGATAATGCTATCAGGGACATCCTTTCAATTGGAGGAGATGCAATGAGGGAAAAAGATTGGTTGAAAGATGTACAGGCTCAGGATAAAGAAGATACAGATCTCCTGCTGCAAAAGACTAAGACCATCATGGAATACACTAAGGATAAGCTGGTGAGTGATGGAATTCTCCCTTCCTCCAGAGCTGCAGAACCTTGGGAATGGTTTGAAGGTTTGAAAATAAGGCAGAAGGTTCTGAAGAAGATATATAAGCAGGGGAGGAAAATTGAGGATACCCTGACTGATATCTATAATGGATGCATTTCTTTCTTTGAGATAATGACAGGGAGAAGGAGGATTGCACCGAAGCATTTGAACTTAGAATAGTTGAGAAAATGGTGGCAAGATGTATATTCTCCAGTCATTGAAGATCCGGTTACTAATCACCAGTTGGATGATGCGGCCACCTATATTGCGGTTATTGATAAATATCAAACCAATAAGGTTGAGTGGGATAAATCGGTGGAGCAATCTAGGGAAAATATTAAATCAATTGAAAGGAGATTTAAGGTTTTTCCTTTGCCACCTTTAGCCGACTTAGACAAGGTGCTTTTGATGGTGCATGATAGGGTGTATCGAAGTAAGGACAAAGGGGAAGGTAGTTAATGCCGAGCTACATCAAAATTTGTGCTTCCCTATTATTTTACATGCATTGGTATGAACTACATTGGAGATCCCAGGCCGACCTGGATGAAATTCAAGCATTTAATGCACAATTTTATTTTATTTTGAATTTCTCTTGGCTGAATTATTTTGTGGCCAATTATTATTGTAAACCTTAACTAGGCTGACATATCTTGGGGGTTTCTATTAATATGGCATTCTACCTCATTTGTAAGGGCTAGAAATACTTTTGGATACTAGAGCGAATTAAGCAGTAGAGTAGGAGTTAGAAGTTAGTTGTTCTCAAGAAAATGTTGTAACAGAAAACTAGAATTGTTTCTTCAGTGGATAATTTGATGCAAGTACTGACATTGTGATTTGGTGCCATACTTGTGTTATTTTATCTTGCATGGTTCTTGTTATTCTATCTTTAGAATTTCTTTGAAGAAAGTTGATATCTTTAATATTTAGGATTAGACATGATTCAATGGTGTTTATGATTTGATGCTTGAAGTGTTGTAGCGATCCCTGGTCCATACTTTTGGCAGCTAGCTGATTGTTAGTTGCTCTGCAAAGTTAGCTTGGACCTTACATTTATTGTGCTTAGTTCAATTGTGAAAGGTTTATTCATTTCAATTTCCTTAGGGTTGTCTTGGATGAATGTTCATGATTTGAAAATCTTTAATACCTTAGAAGATTGCACTATTCTTGTAAGATTGCAGATTTATCTGGGTTAAGCAAGAATTGGTTTATGAGGGATTGGTCCATTTCAAGTATTTCATCATTGGCATTGTTAATCTTAGGAGTAGTTTTAATCTTAGTGATCTCTCTTACAACCTTTATCTTTTGTTATTTCTTTATCATTCCATTTAGATTTAGGATTGAAGTATCATCATATTGCTAGATTTGATAAATTAAAGATTCAATCTTTGCTTGTTATAAGGTCCCTTTGTGATTACCAGCATTTTCACATTTATAATTGAGTTGTTTATGCATTGTCAAGACCTGACATTAGAGACCTTGGGGTTATCTCTTGAGGCTTGCTGATAGAGATTTATCTTTCAAGAGAGATAGAATATCATATTCTATCTGAGTTGTTGCTATGCAGAAAATATCATCAACAGTTGTCTTAGATCTCCATTTGTCAACAAGAGTTGTCATCATCGCTTTATGAGGGTGAACCTTTGACATATACATAATGTGGTCTAGCCCAACTACTTGGAGGAATTGAATCTCACAATCCTAAATGTTTGCTAATCGATCCAATAGTCGAGGTCTCCTCTCTCACGCATATAATGGATGAAGTGTAGCCTACAAGCATTGAACCCATAGCATCAAGTTAATTTTTTTTTCTCAAAAATTTCAAGTCCAAAAAAATTGAGCAAATGTGCTATAGTTTGTGCCAACGCGAGTATGTTTTTATGCAAACACGTCACTTTTTGCAAACACAAGTCTATTTTATGCAAATGCATCACTTTTCAATAAACACGATAAATCCCTAAAAATATTGCTCGTGTGGTTGTATTTTGCATACATGATTGTCAAATGCGTCACTCTAATGCATACACGTTGGTTTATAGCAATGGAATCACCCTTAAGCAAACACAATCATTTATAAACTACACATGTGGTAATATCGCACCAATTGTGACAATCCTAAAGATTGCCGCATTTGTAAGCCCTACATTTGGCTAAGAATTTGAAGTGGGAAAATAAAGTGGAGGAAAAAGTTAGGGTATTACGTACCGTAGTGCCTATGTTAGCTAGCCATTGGTACTGTCAAATTAGCTTCACATAGTGTGGTGCTCCTAAAACTTGTGCCACGATGAATGATCGTTTGTAGCTAGAAATCACCAGAGAGAAAAAATTTGAGAAGGCTGAGAGTGTAAATGAGGAACCTTTGAACCCTAATTTCCTATTTAAGGCCCCAAAACCTTAGGTTTTTCCTGTGACTGCCCTACTAAGTTATATTTAGAGCACCCTAGTTCATCCTGGTTATTATTTGCAAGCGGGTGATCCCACAAAACTGGTTTACAATTCCATTGAGGAAGGAAAATTGCAAAAAATGCCCCCATGAAGAAAATTTTGGGTTTTGGGGGTTTCAAGTCGACAAAGGGGTTCACTCAAACCCCCCTTCGAGCAAACCCTCTTTAATGATGGGACCCACTTTTTGTACGTTTTCCATAATGGAAACAAAGGGAAAATTTGAAAAAAAGGGGGGTTCACTCGAACCCCCCTTTGAGTGAACTCCCCTTCACTCAAAAGGTCAAGGGGGGTTCGCTCAAAGGGGGGTTCGAGAGAACCCCCATTTTTTCCTCTTCTCCCCTTCTTGCACCAAATTTCTAAAAAAAATTGCCTTGCGAAGCTCAGGTTGAGGATGAAAATGGAGGAAACTTCACAAACCCAATTGGATGATGGTAGTCCTCAGAACGAGCTATTTTATTTTATTTTTTAGTTTAATTAAACATAGGTTTTTTTCCAAAAATTAAGCTCTATGTTCTGCACATGTGAAAAAATAGTAGATTATCAAAAAAATTCTAAAAAATATGTTCGGGCTAGGTATTGATGTCCTTGATCCAATAATTTTTTTTTGAATTTTGATACATACAAAAAAAGTTATGTTGTTTATGGTTTTCCTATGTCTGAATTATAATTGGTTTGACTTAAAAATTAAAATTTTATCCTTCATAGAAAAAAAGTTATGTTGTTTACGGTAAGCATCACTCCTTAAAAATGGTGTTTACTGATAAAAACTAGTTTTCAAAGGAGATGGAAAAACAAATGCAATTTGATTCAATTTTAAAAAAATATATATTTAGAATCTACATACAAAATGTCACAAATCACTAGTTTGCATCATCATCAAATTCCTCATGGTTTAGTAGCTATAGGTGCCCGAAAGTGAAGATTTAGTTAAAAAAATTCAGTTCAATGTCCAATTTGGCCAAAAATTGTAAACTAGTATTGTGGGATCACCTGAACCATAGGGCATAACTTTTCATCCCCTTCACATCCAAACTAGTCCCGATTCTTGTTGTGAGCCTGACCTAAAAATTAATTTTTCTATCCGACCTCTTGAGGGGGTAGTCTAATGTCCTATCGTCCTTCCATCATTCACTAGGGCACAGTGGGGCATCTTTAAATTTTTTTCAATCTTGATCTGACCATTGAATGTCTTTGAAACAATGTAGCAAGTACATTATGTCAAAGAGGGGCAAAATGTAGACATGTAAAAATGCCTAACGTGTATCACACATCCTAAAACTGCATTTTTCCATCATTTTCATTATCATCAATGCATTTTCACCATTTATCATCATTTGCATTAATAATCCCCTTTTAACATCATGTAACATCATTTTCATCATTTAACCCTAATTTCCTCTATTATTTTTTAAAGACTACAGGAATTGGTCGTGTATCCGTCCCCTTATAAACTGCAGTGCGCCTGGTAAACTTTTTTCACATGACTAGTGGCACTGACGTGACACACCCTCCGGTACCACGGGTTTGGGGGGAGACTAGACCTCATGACCTCTTTCCTGCAATAGGATGCTTTCGCCAATCGAGCTAGGCGCCCTGCCCCAATTTCCTCTATTAATTAAATAATCTTGAATTATTTAATTAATTCATCATTTCATATACTAATTATCCCCTTTATCCCCCTAGTTGAGGGTATGTACATGATCATCATGGAAAAAACAGGCCCTTAAGTGGCAAAAAATTCAGAAAAATCAGAGTTAGGCAACTTGACGTAAAAATTTGAATAAGTTATCTATATTATTTCAAAAATATGTAAGAATAGAATTTGTAGCAAATTGAATGCAGCTTCTAAACTACTAGGTTTATTTAAAAGAAATAATATCTATTTGGTGAAAATTTGAAATTTCAATGCAGTAGTACTTAAATTTTAGGGAAAGAAGAAGTAGGCGTCTGTCTGACCACCCTAACCACAATAAAATGATAATATTTTTTATAAGATTTTAGATATAAGTAGAGGACTCATGTCCGATGTGATGCATATTTTTTGTAATTTTTTCCAAGTAAATAATTAATTAAGAATTTTTTATTACAACTTTTAAAAAATAAAAAAAACTCGTATGTCTAACCACCTTAACTTGGTCAAAACTTCATGAAATTCATTTTTTTTTAATCCTATTGTATACAAATCATAGAATGTGACGCATGTTTCAGATTCAAAAACTGCGATACCGTTTGAAAGCTATATTTTTTCAATTAGCCTATTAATCAGGACTTTAGTTGTAATTCAAATAGAAAATAAATAATAACAATTTATTAAATTTAAAATAAAGCATAATTTATATTGGTGGAAAGCTGAGAATCTCCTTTAAAAACCCTCTTCGTTTCATCAATTTTGGGTTAAAAAAAAGTTGTCAGCCACATACCCTACAAAAACCCATCATATATCCACTTTTTGGCCCATCATGATCCTACACATACCCTTGAATAATTTTTAATTATTTAATTAGGTTAATCTAACTTTTCTTCTAATGTCCCATAATTAAATAATTTTAGTTATTTAATTATTCCATCTTTAATCCTCATCTTATTCAATCATTTTTTTTTTGAAAAAGAGCATATTCTCATCCTCTATAATTAAATAATTTATAATTATTTAATTATCTTAATTTATCTCCACAAAGCATATTCCCAAGGAATATTCCTATTTCAAAAATAGTTTGACTAATTCTTGTCTCAAGAATTTCTAACCCTCCATTTTTTAGATCAAATCTCCACCCTTCATCCTCAAATATCCCAACCAATTTCCTACAAATGAGGAGATATTTTGAGTTGCAGTTCTAATCTCATCCCCTCATCTTCCTTTATTCACTCTCCTTTGTGGATTTTAAGTCGCAATCTTAACTCTTCTTTGTGGGTATTGAGATTCAATCTAAATCCTTGATCCAAATTATGAAAATCTATAAAATCACCCTCATTCCTCCATAATCACCACCTAGAATTTGAGCATTGAGATAATCTTAGTTTGAGTTTTGAGAGAAATTGAGCATTCATTTCATCTTTCATCCATCATCTAGGTCATTCATTGAGCTTTTGCAAGCTTGCATAAGGAGCTAAGTTTTGAGGAATCCAACATTCATCAACAAGACTATCCTCCAAATGGGATGTAAGGTTTGCATTTATTCTTTGATTTCATTTGTTTAGTTTGATTTTCTAACCATTTGTGTGTTGATTTCATAGCATAGAAGCATTCAATCTAATTGGTATGTGGGTTTTTGATCATTTTATGTTTTGGGTCTTTAGATTTCTAACCCTAATTGAAGAATTCTCTGTTGTTTATGTAATATCCACTTAACTATCTTACAATACTAATAAAATTCTATTAGCTTGACTATAATTTGAAGGAGAAAAGGATTGAATGGAGAAGCTAAGTGTATTATGTATTATCTTATTGTAGATCAACATAAACTTGCCGCTCTCTTTGGTGGTGTGTTTTTAAGCTTGAATGGATTTTCCCATGTAATATCAGTGTTATTTTTTTTTTTATGAATGATCTTGTGAATTTCATAATTCATTATTCATACTATTATTATTTTAGATTATTAATCTATTACAACAAAATTAAATTAGATTTTTTCACTAATCTTATTGTTTATTGTAACCTCTAACCTAGATTCTCAATATATTTATGTACCTTTCCACCTTTTGTTAGTCCATATCATGATGGTATGAATTTATCAATACCTTTTAGAATGTGCTTATATATAATTTTTCACATTCATATAATTTTCCATAAAATTTAAGAGTTTTTGAACAACAATTCCAATTGTAGTATCTAAGAATATTTTCCCTTCAAATTGATAAATGTACCTTGGTATTAGAGTAAGGTTCCTTTGAAGAAGCTTAAATACTTGAGGAAGGTCCGAAATGGAACATGATGGATCTCATAAGGAACCTGAGTTTGATGGATCAAATTACGCCTTTTGAAAGCTAAGGATGGAAGGTTTTCTATCCTCTCTAGGGTTTGGTGTTTGGCAATCTGTTTAGAATGGTTAAATATTGCTCCTGCTACTACTCCTACCCATCCAACTAAGATTAGGTTGTATGATAACAATTTCAAGGAAAATAATGCCATCATGAGTAGCCTAGCCTATTCAAAACTTTTGAAAATAATGAATTGTACATTTGCTAAGGATAGTTGGGAGAAACTTAGCAACATATATGGAGGCAATAAAGTGAAGCAAGGTAAGATGCAAATGTTCAAAATCAAACTTGAGACCCTAAAGATGGAAGAGGATGAAAATATTGTTGGTTATATGCTCTGGGTAGATGAAGTAGTGAATGGCATCAAAGGTCTTGGAGGTGAAGTGAAAGAAGATAAAATTGTGAAGAAAGAATTGAGATCTCTTCCTAAATCTTATAGTCATAAAGTACCTGCTAGTGAGGAGTCTGAGGAATTGGACAAGTATTTAGTAGATTAAATGTTTGATGCTCTTACAACCTTTGAAATGAGAGAGTTTGAAAAAGATGCTCCAAAGAAGGAAGCTGCATTCAAAGTGAGTAAGAAGGTAGAGGATGAATTTGCTATTGAGATGGTGAATTTGATGAGGTAGAAGAAAACTTTGTAAGAATATTGAAGAAAAGGCATTGGAAGATACAAAGGTAAGTTACCTTTTAAATGCTTCAATTGTGGAAAGGTTGGTCATGTTTCCTTTAAATGTCCTTTTAAAGAATCAATGGATATCAACAATAGAGATAAGCTCAAAAGAAGTCTTTATTCTATGGAGAGCAATCACTCTTCTAAAGATGAAGATCATGATGATTTAGATGATGAAACTCTTTTCATGGGGAAAAAAAGAGTGATATTGGAAAGTGTAAGGAGTCCGATACCCTGTAGGTTGACAAAGATAATGAGAAATCAATGTTTGTGTGGATTGTCTTTCATAAAAAATAAGAAGAAAATGCTTGGGTGCTTGACAGTGGTTGCTCTAACCACATGACTGGTGACAAGGGAAAGTTCACCAGCCTTGAGAATTGGAATGGTGGAGTTGTCAAGTTTGGTGGTGATGAGTCAACATAAATTTGTGGAAAGGGTACTATAACTATCGATAGAAAGAACAAGACTGAGGATTTCCTCTGTGTCAAATAATTGAGGCATAGTCTCCTCAATGTTAGTCAATGTGTAGTAAATGATACAATCTTACATTTCATGCCAAAGGTTGTGAAATTAGGAAGGAAAGGTCCAAAAGATTAGTTGTAGAAGGTATTATGATAAATAGAAATTTCTATCATCTAAAGGAATGTCAAATGGGAAAGCAGACTTGAAGAAAAAATTTAGGAGCCAAGTGTCCTTGAGAAGCCTAACAGTTGAGGTAGATCCTACAATTGAACATATGGGATATGAAGCAACATTTAATGATATTTTTTCTTCAGAATTGGATCTAGAGTCAAAAGAAATTGAAGGATGGGACTTCAATCCAAATATTTGGGAAGTAGGTCTTGAAGGAAAACTACGTTCTGCACTTGAAGATCTAAATGAAGCAAGAGCACTAAATCAAAAATATGAGAGCTTGTTGAAGGAGCAAGCTGGAGAATCAAAAGGAAAAATGACAAACTGAAAGCTCAAATAGGAGGTAAAGAATGCGAAACTAAACTCAATGAAGTAGAAGATGTGATATCAAGTTTAAAAGTCAAAATTGAATAAGGCAAGAGAATTGAAGATTTCTTGAATACCAAGCTCAATGATAAAGCTGTTGAATGTGCAAAACTTGAAGAAAAAGTTGCTACCTTGAGAAAAGAACCAAAAAAAGAAAAAGAACAAATTGAAAAAAAATTGAATTTGAAAGGAGGTTCTGAAATTTTTCAAGAGTTGATTAACTCTCAAAATCCATCAAAAGAAAAATCTGGTCTTGGTTTTGAAAAGCAGAAAATTAGTATAGTTAGTGCCTCTGTAAACTTAAATGATAACTTCAATACAAAAGGAAAGGATGATACAAAGGAGGAGAAAGCTTGCACTAAAGATTCTAAGAATAATGCTTCCAAAGATGCAGATTCAAGAAAAGATAACAAGAAAGAAGGTGGATTCATTCCTGTGCAGAGAAGATTCAAAGGTCCTCCACTTGTAAGACAAGATGCTCCTACCAATTTCAATCAATTTTTTCAAGGTCATTGTGTTTCTTGCAATAAATTTGGGCACAAAGTTGTTGATTGTAGATCTAGATAAAGAAGGAATGATCTAACATAAGTATAATATCTCTTGTGTCCCAAAGATATAATGCTACTTCATTTCATGGATATTTCTATGCTTGCCATAATTTTGGTCACAAGGTTGCAGAGTGTAGAACTAAGGTTAAAAAAGGAACAAATTTATTCTGGAGAAAAACACCGTGTGCTACAAATGCAATAAGGTTGGGCATATGATAAAATTTTGTAGATGTGGTTTTGTGAAGTCACTTGTTTAGAACCGAAAGAAGGATGGAACCGTAAATCAACAAAATAAGGGAAAACAAGTTTAGGAAAATGAGAAGGATGATTGAATTTGTGCATTCTACACAAGATCCTAAGATAAAATGAGACATAGCATTATCTTAGGGGGAGATTTCACTCGTAAAACATTTAGCCCTGTGAAAAAGATTAGATGCTTAAGATTTTAGCATAGAAGAAGATTTAGACATGGTGTGTAGTCTGAAGAAAGCTTTGTATGGTCTTAAGCAAGCTCCTAGAGCTTGGTATGCTAGATTGGATAAGTAATTACTTCAACAAATTTTCAAGAAAGGCTATGTATGTCAAAGAGTTGTTGAAGAAGTTTGGCATGGGAGATTCTAAATTAGTAGGTACTCCTATGGTCACTAGTTGTCACTTGAGCAAGACTAATGAGTCTCTAGAGGTTGATCAAAATATTGTTGTATTATGCATGTGGTATGTTTGGTTGTCAGATTTCAAGCTAATCCTAAGAAAACTCATGATAAGGCTATAAATATAATATTTAAATATTTGAAAGGAACTCTAGATTATGGTTTGTAGTATAAGAAGGATGATAACTTTTCTTTAAGTGCCTATACTAATGCTGATTGGGTAGGATGTGTGGATGACTGAAGAAGTACAAGTGGAAGTGCATTTCTCTTAGGAGACAAATTGGTCTCATGGTTCAATAAAAAGTAGGGCTCAGTGTCTTTATCCATAGTAGAAGTTGAATATATTGTTGCAACATCTTGCTGCACCTAAGTTCTTTGGATGAAGAAGACTTTGAAGGATATAAAGGTGGTGTATGATGAGACCATTCCTATACTATGTGACAATACCAACTTGCAATAAAAACTTCTAAGAATCTGGTGACACATTCAAGGACCAAACACATTTCTATCTAGTATCACTTTCTAAGAGAAAAGGTTGTAGAGCAAGAAGTCAGATTGGAGTATGTGCCTCCCAAGGACCAAATTACAGTCATCTTCACTAAGGCATTCAAAGGATAATTTTGAGTATCTCTGGCATAAGTTAGGGGTTGTTTCCCCTCCTTGTTCTAACTAGATGCATAGATGGTGGATCCATCTAGGGGGAGAAATTCATGTCGTATCCTTTTCTCTTGGATTGATGTGGGATACCTCTCAGGTGGAGCTAGTAGTTGGTTGGTTGTTGCTCTTAGGGAGAGCATGAAAGAAAAGTGCAGTTGTTATTTCTAGAGGGGGAGAATGCTGGTGATAGGGGGAGCATGATGGAATGTGTTGATGGTTCTAATAGAATATCCTTTGCTCTTTGTCCTTGATTTCAAAGGGGGAGAGTGAGCAGATGTTTGTTTCCATCAATGCCAAAGGGGGAGATTGTTGCACATATGTTGTCATTGATGTCAACACTTGTGAAGTAGTAATGAGTGTGTCTACTATCACCAGAAAATATATTATTATGATATATTAAGATGAGGATTAGAAGTATTACAAATGTTCATAAATGTTGTTGATGGTATTGAGCATGTTTTATACTCTCTCCTATTGTTCCTGAGGATGTATGCTTCTTGGAGGGTTTGCTCTCCAGATGTTGGTGAAGGTTTCTATTACATGAAATTGCTATGAAGACTAGTTGGGAGAATGCTCCATATTCCTCTATTGTTGAAGATGTGGTCTTGCAGTTTGGGACTTAATGTATTTTTCGTGGATGTTGCACTCCTATCTTTTCAGGTCACTAATGTTTCCAAGGAGGTCTCTGGTAATTTCTATGTGTTGGTAGTTTGGTTGCTTGCCTGGATTGGTCCAAAAAATGCTTTTCATTTCTCCACGGTGATGGTTCTGCTCCTACAACTTGGTATATGTGCTCTAAATGTTTGTATAGTGTCTCAGTTAAGCTTTCAGATATTGATGTTTATTGCAAGTTGATTTGTCAATGCCCCATCTCGTGATTGTGTATTATGTGCCTCTGGGATGAAGTGTTCTAGTTCTAATTGAAGTGTGGTATATGTTATGGGCATGAAAATGTGAAAGGATAATATGGAAGTGCTATTGGACATTCAGGGAATGTCTCCCTATGGTCCGCAAATAATTGGTTAATCCCTTTGATGCTGCATATTGTTTTGAGTTAGTTTTTTAGAAACTTATGGATGTCTGGCCGACAAGGCTTGTTCTCTTACTTGTGCTATGTGCTTGGGGGTTTGTGCCTACATTAGGGGTTGTATTAAGATGTGTTTGGTTCTTACCCTATCTTGTTGTGAATTGCATTGAGTAAAATCATTTGTTGGATGTGTTTTGGGCCAACCGGTAATGTGATACACATTCCATCTATACGTTTGCTTGTTTCAACCTTAGGATGTTGTGTTCTAGTGTGTATGGTGTTTTTGATAACATTGGAAGATGTAATAATTTGTTTTGGTCCTCTCTATCTCTTGGATAAGACCACTTTGCACCATATTGATGTTTTTTTGTTCGACTTGTCAGAATTAATGTTTATCTCATATTTTGGCTGACCTAATTGATGTTGTAAGATGTTTTGAGTTCTTACAAAGGATATAAATGAAAGATCAATTCAGTTGTAAGTAGTGTGAGTGAGTGGAATTAATTGAATATCAAGTAGAGTAGTGTGAAAGTGTGAGGAAGATAGATCAGATTCACTTGAACGCCTTAGTCAATAAAGTGTATTGTTTCAAGACATATGTTGTAATTTCTATATCAGTTTTGTATCCTACTTTGAGATAGTGAATCTAATCAGGTCCTTTTATCTTACCATGGAGTAGTGAGATTCAACCCACAAGTTTGTATCTTTCCCTAAGGTTGTGCACCTTAGCCTGCAAGTCCTTGGTAGTGAGCCTTATTGTAATTTCATAGAGAGAATTTTATATTGTTCAAGTTAACTCTCATCGTGATTTTTCCCTCATTGGATTTTCCACATAAATCTGGTGTTATCTTGTGCATGTGTGGTTCTTACATTATCTTTCATTGTTGTTGGTCTGGTTAAGAGTTGTATTGCTATATCTTTAATTGTCGTTGATTAGAATAAGGGTTTCTAATCTTGTTAAGGGTTTTTCATTCATCTATTTAAGAGTTTTTATTTTGGTTAAGAAGTCTGAGTTTGTTTTGGGCTGAAGGGTTTAAGTTTTGAAAATACTGATTCACCCCCCTCTCAGTCCAATAGGACCTAGTTCTACCAAGTGATACCCACTCCATCAAATCTCATGCATATATATATATATATATATATATATAACTCTCTCCACCAAAGGGTTTCATGCCCCTTTATATTGGCTTATTTCATTTAAAAATTACGATGATCTTGAATATCCTCATATTTAAAGTAATCATCAAGTCCACAAACCTAGTCAACCAACTCTCCTAGATTCAAAACATTAGAAAATGTAGGGACATCTATCCTTTACCCTTAGCAAATATTTTCAAGAGACCTCAAAACCCAATCATATGCTTTATCTAAAGGTACATATTCTCTTCCTCTCTCTTTCATCCTTTCTTCAAGATTCTTCACCATTGTCTTCACCATTTATAGGATCCCTTGTATGTCAAAATTTATTATAGCTATCTTGGTTTTTGTTATTATAAAATTGCACTCTTTCTAATGTAATATTTTTACTTCTAGTAGGAATTTTATGTCATGAGCAAAGAGACACATATACAACTAAAACCCAATCTAGAAACTAGAACAAGACAATTCCTTGACACAACTTTCCACAACACCTACACTAACTTCAAGATACCATTCCATCTAGTCAAAAGTAGGGAACCAAATGAATGCTGACCTTTCTCTTGTATCAAAATTTCATAGTTTTTTAATAGTGCTTAAAAAGGTTCAAATGATAATTCTTTACAAACTAAAATATGAGACTCCACACATATACCAAAATTAGGAGAAAAAAATTAACATTTAATAACTACACTTTAAATTGATGGTTTTCTTAAGTAAGATCACAAAAATTTTCTTTTAAAGGGTTTTAACCATTCATATATTTGGGTTAGTGTAGATCATTGGAAACCGTTAGAAGATCCAAAAAACATTGATTTCAAATAGAAGAAAATTGAAATCCTTTTTTCAGAATTGGTTGATTTTTATAACTATTTATGAGCATCAAACATATAGGATTTTGTTGATTTTATTGAACCATGAAATAAAATATTACATTATATTTACTTGGGGAAAATTTGAAGGTAAATTCCCTTATAAAATTTATATTTTCTATTCTAATTCCCCCAAACCCATACAAGTTTAAACATAAATAAATAATTACATAGAAACTAGATGGCCCCATGCTAAGATTAGCTCCAAAAAATGAATTTGAAATTCTCAAGCTTAGACTCTCAATCTATAAATATCACCTCAAAATTTCACCATTAACCTATAATGATCTAGAATCCAACTATCATTTAAGATCCCTTCATACTTTTTTTTATCAATATCTTCAATATGGTGCTAAAGTAAAGATATTCAAGAAAGAGTTTTTAAGAAAGATCAAGAGAGAAAGTAGGAGCGTAAAATATCCATCAATGTGACAACAAATTTCAAAATCAAGAGATAATTTAGAAGTGGAGCTCAAAAATTTAAGTCATGAGTCACACCATTCTCCAAGATTAGTGAAAGTGACATGCAAGAATCAAACAAAACTTCAACACTTTAATAACTACGACTTTCAAGCTCCTCCTATTACAACTCTTCCTTCATGTGGGTAAACCTATTGGTAATATGAACATGCAAATGAGAGTGGTACATTTAATTCTTAACTCCATCCAATATTAATTCCTCAAACATCCCTTCTCAAGCACTTGGATAGCAAGTTTACCAACTTATGTGGCAAGTGGAGTCCTCTAAATAGTTTGGACACCATTTTGAGAGGAAAAATTATTTAATTTTGAAGGTACTCCTCCAAAATTGAGAAGCTAAATGTTAGATCCAAAAACTAAAAATAAAAACAAAATATTTTTGGTTGAAGTTGATTGCTCAATTCTCCAAGATGCTCTTGTTTCAAGAGGCCTATACCCATGGCTAGAAATTGTGCAAAGACCAACACTATTTGAAAGAAGGAATACAATAGATCATTAAAGAACATTTGTGCAATCACCAAGAAAATGGTGAGTTTGATTTGTGCATAATTTTTTTCCCCTTATATTTAGGTTCAAGTTTAATTTAAAAAAAAAAAAAACCAATTTTTTTGAATCATCTTCATAACAAAAATGTTGATTAGATTTTGGAAATGGAACCAATTGTTAGAAATTTAACTATTGCATACACTAGATCTCTAGGTTAAACACTTTTAAAATTCATGTGCATTGGCTTATCAATCCATGGACGATCACTCAAACCATGATTAACTCCACACACTTGCTACTTGGCTTGTGTACTATTAGAAATAAATATACAATGATAAAAAAAATTACACATAGCACATTATCATAAATCCAATAAAGCTTCATCATATTCAATCATTGATATGAATTCATTGTACAACAATGGGGTTTATATAAGAAATTGTCTCTAATGAAACTAATTCTAAAAGGCTTACATTCATCCATTCCTTATCAATCCTATGCATATGTAGAAAGCTTTATTCTATCTAAAGACAACTAATTTTAACTACTAGGTATCTACTCTTAACTACTTGTGCTTAACTCATGGTGCTGATAAAAACACATACTATAAGAAGCCTACCTTATCTCAACCCAATTTTTTTTTCCTTGTTGGCTTAATATTTTGATGTAGATAAAAAGATTCAATTATAACATGAAACAAAATACCCAATGATGAAGTTATAATCAAATCAATCAAAACATGACTTACCCAAAAAATGATGATGGCTTCTTATTGAATGAACAATCTGATTACAAATAGAGGATTTCTTATATCTTATAATCAGATAGTCTGATTTAGAAAATCATATCACATACAACATGCAAAATAGCCCAAAAATGTATACCAAACCCTAGCCAAGTGATTGAAGAATGAAGCCCTAGGTAGTCTTGATGAACTACCCTTCAATCTATGATTGAAGTAAGACAATTGCAACACTGTTGGTGGTCTGATATGACTGATAAAACTCTATAACAACTGGTATGCAATCTATACTTGACTATAGATGACCTAGAAATGCTGAAGCTCATCAAATATTGCAAAAATAACTCAACTCATGAAATTACCTAGCTCAAAAGGGTAGTGAATTCACCCAACTTGCCTCCAATGTTGAAAAAGGATGAAATATGATTGATATCAAGTTTAAAACTTGATTTCCAACCACCTGTGATAATCTGATATGGATTTCCAGCTAACCCACAATGCAAAAACTCTTCAAAATGAAACCGAAATATGACAAAAGGGGCGATTTGTTCCTTGAAGACAAAATAAAATTTAATCTGCTTGATTCCTTCTTGGACCTGCAACAAAACTAGTCTTCAAACCCTTATCTTCAAAGTCCTAACTCCATAGAAGCATGCCAATTATGCTCTATGATGAATTCCATGCGAATTCACCTCTCATGGTTGAATGGGGTCATCACCAAACCACTATTGTTTCAAGGGAACACCACCTTGAATCAAATGAAATTCACTTCCAACCAAGAGAAGACTCTCTTCAAAATGTTTTTTCAAAATATCAATGCAACATGATCCTCTTCAAAGCCATCGACGCTTCTTAAATAAGGCTCCTAAACCAACCTTAGTCCAAACCACCATAGAGAAGAATCTAATTTGATTTTATTAAAATATTCAATGTCTTCTTCCCTAAGGCATCTAAATTTCCCTTATCCAAAGGATCTGATTTTATCTTATTAAAATATTCTATGCCTTCTTCACTAAGGTATCTAAGCCACCCTTATCCAAAGGATATGATTTTATCTTATCAAAATATTCAATGCCTTCTCCATTAAGGCACTAGATCGCCCTTGACCAAGTTGACTTAAAAAAGAATCTGATTTGATCTTAAATATTAAAATATTTGATGCCTTCTTAAATTGCCATAGGATAGAGAATTGACTCTGAGAAGCAAATTAGATCTGATTTCATGTGGTTTGACCAACCAAGGAGGATAATAATATTTTAATTATTTTAAAACTCCCTTCCTTATCTCTTATAAGATTGCTTTGAATTTGCAAGTGGACCATGAAATAATAATAAAATATAATCAACATTATATTTTATTTTCCATGAAGGATAATTCCCTTTTTTAATCTTCAAAAGCAACTCATCAAAATTATTATTCTCATGGCCATATATCATTCCCTCGCCAGGTTGACTAGCTCATGGGAATGGTGAATGGGCTAGTACTCAATTCCAAGATGTCACTCCAAGAATGGGGACATTACACATACATATATAATAACTTTATGGTATTATGATATATGTTATTTATTAAAATAATTTTTTTATTGGAAATTTTTATATACCCATACATATGAATTAAAAGATCATATGGAAGTTTACAATAAAAAACAACCATTTAGTATGCATGACTAGTTAGTATGTACAAACAATAGAGAAAAAAATAATAATTGTAAAGAGAAAGAAGCGGATGGAACCCAAGGCAATCATAAACTCTGTCCATTGGGTTGAAATGAGAAAATTATTTGTAGGGATTCAATCTATGGTATATGGTTGTATCCCCCTACCCTAGGCCTAAATTTGAAACATTGAACCCTAAAAAAGGAAATCAAATCAAATCGTCAATGTAGATCCACTACCCCATTGTTTCTAGTCTCCAACTTTTCGCCTCACTTAAATTTCCACCACTATTTATCAAAGCAATAGTTTGAACTCAAAATTTAAGAAAAAATATTAAAAATTAGAAACGTAAAGCCGTTACCTAGTTAAGAAAACACAGTCACATCGTAGGGAGGAGGGGGAAAATAAGGACAAGGATAGTGATTTTTTAAGTGGCTAATATTCTTCAATTGGCTAATAGTTAAAATTTGGGAATCCAAATTTGGCTAATAGTTCAGGTTGTAATGGGACCTGAATTGCCACATTTTTACAAAATTTAATTTTAGTATTATTTGAGTTGCCAAAGAATTTATATTATTAAAAATTTTAACTCAAAAATTTTCCACAATATTTTATACATGATTAGATAAGATTCACCTAAATTTTATAAGTTATAGTAGAATCTAAATTAATTTGACAATAGTATATCATAATTATTAGTTGCTTTAGGGCCATATTTAAAATCTTTAGTTGCCTCCATTATTTAAATATAATCTAATAGCTCTCGTTGTATTTCGCGAGGTAAAATGTACTTGCAATGTATAATGCTCATGGGGCCCGAAATAAAAGAAACTTCGAGCCCCATTAGCATTACATATTGCAGGTACATTTTACCTTGTGAAATACAACAAGGGTCATTAGATTATATTTTAAATCAATGGTGGTAACTAAACATTATAGAGTCTACCCCTTAAACCCATCAATCATTTCACCCTCTAGCCCCTACTTTTCCATGAGAATTGTTTTTTTAAATGGAAGGACTCACCATCATAATTAATGTATTTTTCTATTATTTTTCAAGATTCACCAAGATTTTCTACAAAAAAAAAGGCCAATAAAGTTAATATTTTTTTTTTTAAAGTAAAGGTTTGCCAATAGAAATTAATATTTTTTCCAAAAGAAATGAAAGATTTGCCAAGATTTTATATCTTTTCTTGTGGGTGGGTTTCTTAAATTTATCATTGGACGAGGAGCAATCTTGTAAGAGGGTTCACCTAAGGGAAGATTAGGGGCCACCCATCCATCCTAAGAATCATATATAGGAAACACCATTGGTACCTCTAACCAAGAGGTGAAGGCATGGTAGTACCAATATCATTGCCACCTTGTGGAGCAGAGGGTCAACTAGAAGGCTCAATAGTCTTGGCACACAATGAAAAAGTCTAGCTACTTGTAAGAAACAATTGTAATTGATTGATGACTCTTCTATTTGAGAGCAAGTGGTGGCAACCCTTGTGACAAATTCTTTGGAGGAATATGACTCATTTTGCAAGACACACTACTTATAAAATATGGTCAATGAAGATTTAATCAAAACCGTGTAGTTGAATCTTGATAAAAAAACATCATATAATTTGACACACTCTTAAAACACCACCTACACGAACATAAATGAGTTAAGGAGCTCTATAATTAATGGTTCACAAAACATAACACTTGATGAAGTTTTTGCAAATGAGGTAGCAAGCTAAATGGACTTGATCTTGCATCAAATTCCTTGGTTAAGCATATCTGAATTAGTGTAGTATTGGGATGGGTGAACTCTTAGGAAGTCTCAATGCTTCACCCTTGTAAACATCACCTAAATGTAATCAATTTAAAGTGGACCATTAATACTTATGAAAAACAAGTTCTTGTGAAACACTACCTATGAAATATGAATTGATGAATATTGACTCAAAAGTATACAATTGAATTCTAATAAAAACATCACATGATTTGACTGCACAAATATCACCTACATGAAAAATTCTAAAAATATTTAATATAACACATGCTGGCCTTGTAATATAAATGGATGAAGATTGACTTAAAAAATATGTAGTTGAATCATGTTTAGGTAGACATGCTACAGGAACATCGCCTACATGAAAGTTCTAGAGGTGTCTGATCGTTTCTTCCAACCGGATCAGTTTGTTCTCCACGTAAGTAATGAAATTACTAGAAAAACGAAGTTTCCTGCACAGACTATGCTTTTTTCATACAATTTCTTCCTCCTTGACTTTAGGGCGGCCTCCACGGAAGCCATTACATCCTTATTTTACCTACGCACCCTACGTTTTCGAGGTGTGTTTAGCGCATGAAATGTATATCCCGCACTTATCGTTCATACCAGTTTTACGCGTATTTGACTGTGGATTTAAACTGTATATATAACTCCATCGTCCATCCCGTGTTTCCAACACATTCTTATCTTTCTTGCAGTAGATTGCCGCTTTAGCAGTGAGACGGAGATGGAGATTTCATGGCTATCGGACTTGGTAAGGAGGAAGGAATGATTTGTTAAACCTGTTACACTGTTTAGCGTATTTTTTTTGATTTGATTGTGTGAAAGTTTTTATTATCAATATTTCAGATTAAATTTTATGATCTATTGTATTTGTTAAATCTTTTTCATTCAGTTTCTCACATATTTTTAAATTTAATTGTGTGAAAGTTTTTAATATCTACGTTTTGAATCAAAATTCACGATATTTGATTATCTCTTATATTCTGATGATAGATCATGAAGTTTGATCTGAGAAACTAATAGATCCTGAATTTTGATCTGAAATATTGATATTAAAGACTTTCACACAGTCAAATTTAGAAAGCTGTGACAAATAATCAAATATAAACGGCAGAAACTTCATGCTTTTAACAGACCCATTAAGTTTTATTTTATTTTAATGCCTAAAAGATTTCATACTTCTCTTGTAGGACATTGAAGCAAATGCTCTCAGTATGTCGACAGTGTCCTCACAAATCGAATCATTGAAAGCCCTTCTCTTAGAAGATGAGTACAATTCAAGTACATTGTCTGGGCCCCAAGTGCAGCAATGGAGGGAAGCTCATGAGCATGACAGCTTAACAACTACTCAACGCCTTCATCAACAGGCAGAGAATCAGGCTCATGGTTTTGGAGGACCCAATATCTCTGCTCATACAGATCCATCGTTTCAAGCTTCAGATAAATTGTTACACTGTTCAAATGCAGCAAATGATAGTCATAATGCGGTGAATGCAAACAGGCACAAGAAATACATCATGGCCGAACGCAAACGACGTCAGCAGGTCAACGAGAAGTTAATTGCTTTGTCATCTCTGGTTCCCGGTATAAAGAAGGTGATGGACCGTGGTACCATTTTTTTTCTATTCTTTACTTGGATAATGGATTGCAATTTACTGGAGAAAATTTTATTCATTATCATCTCTCAACTGCTATAATGAAAAATGAATCAATGAGTTTGACTCAAAAGACTACACAATTGAATCCTGATAGCAATATCATAATTTGACACGCTCTGAAAAATTAGAACAGGGCTTTAGAAATCGTGTTTCTTGCACAACTTATTATAGAAGTTCCGAATTTCGGACATTAACATGAGAGGTAAATTTGAACTGTTTGTGGCAGTTGAATAAGGAGAGTGTGGTAAGTGAGACGGTCAAATACGTGAAGCATCTGCAAGAGAAATTAAATGCATTTGAGCAGGGGCAGCCTGGCGTTGCTCTTCAACTTCAAACCAAGTCTTGTTGTGAGCAGAAAGAAAGAGGAGATCCGGAGATCAAGGTACGACTTATCCAAAACAAAATTTTGATTGGCATAGACTGTGCTACCAGGAGAGGTTTGCTGGTAAAATGTCTTACCCAGCTGGAAAATCTTGAGCTTTCAGTTGAGAGCGCCAGCATATTTTCCTTTGCAGAAGAAACACTTCATCTCACTTTTACTGGACAGGTCTTCCCATTACACTTTTTAGCATTTACAGTTTTTGTAATTTCACCATCTGTAGATATTAATTAAGAAATTTGTGTACAATTGCAGATGGAGATGAAGAGTGGGTGCAACCCAGCCATTACTGACATAGTGGAAACTTTACAAGAAGTTTTCAGAGAGCCACACTGAAAGGGAAGATCTTAAGCTGTTGCATGTTGTGGTCAGTATGTCAACATCTTATGATAAGGTTGATTCTTATTGTAAAGTGCCGTTTTACTAAGTTATTACAGACATACGGAATAGTAAATTATATGTATCTTTTTATATTAGATTCAATTAAACTGTTGCACTTTCTCTTATAAGTGAACTCATGTATGAATGTAAAAATCTTGTACTGCTCGAAAGGGATATTTATATTAGTTACTGTTTTTCTTATATTTATTTCTATTTAAGGGGTTGAGATCAAGTGGTTGAAGTATTGGTTTGAGTTTTGAAGATTTAAATTCAAGTTTCTAAAGTAACATCTAACATGGAATTCAAAATGGTGATTCTTGGTCTTTATTTATTAGGTTTCTAGTAGTAATTTGTAGGTTCAAATCTTCAAAATGATATTTAAATTGAAATTGTAAGTGGGGATTCTTGCTTTTCCACTCTGGCTTCGTGACTCTTCATATTCTTACAAAGTTAGGTGTGTGGATTAGTTTGACACATAATTTTCAAACGGAATCGGGTTTATTGTTTGAACATGGTTCCCAAGTGGAAAATGGTCCAAGTGAAAAGTGGTAAAAATTATTGTCACGACTCAAAAATGAATATGGTCTAAGTAGAAAGTGGTAAATTTTTTTTTCACAACTCAAACATAAAAATGGTCCAAATGGAAAATGGTCCAAGTGGAAAGTGGTATAAATTATTATCATGACTTGAACATGAAAATGGTCTAAGTGTAAAGTGGTAAAAATTATTATCATGACTTGAACATGAAAATGGCCCAAGTGGAAAGTGGTAAAAATTATTATCATGACTTGAACATGAAAATGATCCAAGTGGAAAGTGGTAAAAAATTGTCGCAACTCAAACATGAAAATGGTCCTTGCAACTTACTATGCATTGTGTGACCATTATAAAGACAAGACCACACTATAGAAAATAAAAAATAAAATAAAAATTAAATACTCCAATCAAATTCTAAACTAGATCCAATCACATTATAATGTATAAAATATTAAAAAGGAGACTATTGAACATTGTACACATTATTGCAATTTAGGACAATTTGATTTAAAGTTTAATATTATTTGTGCAAAGAAAAGTGCATACTTTGCACTTTCCCCCAATAGTTTTGAGTTCACTATAGCCACATTTTGAGTTGTGTTGATTTAGTATTCAATTTGGATTATTTAGGTATAAACACCAATAGAACTTAGAAAACATTCATCCATCTACACTTTTTTGTCTCCATTGATCCATACATCTCATGTCCTAGTAATTCATAAATTGTAGATATGCTTGTTGGTGGAATCTTTTCTCTTAGACATGATTGTATCCTTCATAATTTCAAATCATTTCTCATTTAAGTCAAGCTGATCCGAAATTCAAAATTACAATCATTATGTGTTGACTTGCACAATAAATTGTTTGAATTAAGACATACATTATCATAATTAAAAACATACCTTAATATTTGAAAATTCCAAAAAATAAATGAGATGACATAACAAATTTGGCGATGATTAAGATCCAAAAATAAACCTACAAAGCCTACAAACATTAAACTATGACGTTTGATGGGTGTCTAGACCTCATATGTTCTTCATATTTGCTATTTGTTATTTATTTATTGTTTATATGTTTGTTTGGCTAAAACATATGTTTTCGAACCTAAGTTGCATGTTCACTCTTGGTCTATGGTAGTGGATTTTTATTGGTAAATAAAAAAACTCATCTTGTTTTCCTCACGCTTAGGCTTTCTTTCGATCTTCTCTTGTTGTCTTTCTTTGCTAATAAGCTGCCATTCATGTTAGCCACTGCATGTGTTTGTTGATTGGAAGATGTGGTTTTCCTCTTCCTAAAAAAAACTCAACGTTTCTAATGTAGAGAATTTCCTGCAAGTTTATGTTGATCAAATTCCAAATAGATATTCATATTCTCGACTCATGAAGATCACCAACAACTTGCAGATAAAGTGGGGGAAGGAGGTTGTGGTGTGGTTTATAAAGGAAAGCCACCTAGAAATATTTTGGTAGTAATTAAAAGAGTGGTTTATAAAGAAAAGCTATCTAGCAGTATTTTGGTAGTCATTAAAGGATATCGTGAGAATATTTTTGGTTTAAACAATATATTATAAGTTTTGATTTATTTAGGTAGTTCATCTAAAATCACACTAATAGATGAACCTTATTGGAGAAGCTAGTGTGATTTCAGATGATCCACCTATGCAAGTCAAATTTTAGACAGTGCTATTTAAGCTTTCCCATGAGAATCAATTCATGAATGGAGTAACAACTATCAAAAGGATCCATCATGTTTATTTGGTTTTCTTGATGGGATATTCCTACTAACAACATATAAATTGACTGGTGTATGAGTACAAGGCTAATGGATTTGTAGAGAAGTTTATATTTGCAGGAAGCAAGAAAGAACAAATTGTAAATTGGGAACAACTGTATTCAATTGCTTTGGGTGCAACTAATGGAATAGCTTATTTACACCAAGATATTAATTGGTGAAGAATTTACACCAAAGATAATTGACTTTGGTCTGGCTAAACTTAGTGCATCAAATTGGGGGACAAAAAAATAAAAATAAAATATTTTGAAGAAAATATAATTGCATTATACATAATGTACATGCATTATATAACCAATGCAAACATACAACAAAGAAAATAGTCGTGGTCGATTATAAGAAATTGGGAAAAATACATGTGCATTTTGGATATTTGATTTATATTTCTAAAGCCCCTCCCAATTTTTTCCCAGTGTCAAGTCACATGAGAGATAAGTGGTCTAAATTTTCATGTTTTTATATCAAATCTTGTTTGCATTTTCATAAATTTTAATATTTTAAAATAATTTTTTAATTTATTTTTAACTAGCCCCTCTAAACCTTAAATTGAAACCTAATTTAGATGAAAAAGTGCTTGAAGAGAATCCCACACCACTTGAATCTCCTATGGCACTTACAACAAGCCCTAAACAAAGGCAAGAGGATTTATTAGGATATTTAGAATAAAATAAAATTTAAATTGTAGAATTAGTTTTAACATTGAAGGTATCCATAGTAAACCCCAACCATGCATCACTTGCTTCAGCATTAGAAGCAATGATAAAGCAAGTTGACTTAGCCATTAGTCAAATACATCAATGAAAAACTCATCAAGATGCATGCCACCAATTTTATACAACAAAAATTTTCTACAATGTTCATTAAAATAAAAAGTGATAATAAAAGGAAAAAATTGTGCTCTTTATAATGATTCCAAAGCTAATTCACCCATTGTTGTGACTTTGAAGAGATTCCTTATCTATTGGTGTAATCATAATAATAATATGATCAAAATAATTTTTGGAGTACATGATGGACGATTTTTTATCAATCCCTTATAACAACCATGAGGTATTGGTATACTTTATGAGAAAAAAATATTGTGAAATTTTTCTTCACAAAGTTCTTAATTATTTTGATATGAGAGAGTTTTAGAATAAAGGTGGAGGATCTACCCAATATAGAGTGGGAGCTTGTGAAGTAGCAAACTATCAATGGAGACCACTAGCATAAAAATATACACATCATGTGATGGCACCATTATTCATTAAGTAGACTATGAACATGTAGAATCTCCATGTAGTTGCTAGCCTCACTAATATCTATAGACAACATGACACACATATATCTTAGTCTCATTGTTTAATAGATGATCGTGTAGCAAAGCCATCTTGTTCTAGTGTTGTGACCTCCAACTTATGCTATAGCTACATCATTTATTCTCTTGAGGAGATTGATCCAACAAATGTAGAGGGTGTTACCTCCCATGAGTAACTCATTGTCATTGTACATGTATTGGGAGCTTACATGCTGATCAAGCAGTATAGGGTGGTGAATCAAATATTATGGTGATAATTGATGAACTAGTATGTGATTTGTTTGATAATCATGTAGAGGTATTTTAATATGAATTAATAACATATTTTACATTTTAATATGTAAATTAATTTATAATTTAAAAATAAATAAAATACATTTATTATATGTAAATTAGGGTCTAATCTCATAGGGTGGTATGGAACCAACTATTCTACAACAAGTTTTACGGTCAAAACTATGTCATAAGTAAATTTCTAATATATCACAATAATTCAGTAGCTAGTTTATATTTAGAATGCTATTAAATATTTACAAATATTTTTTTAATCAAATAGGTGGGTATTACACCATCATCTAATATGTTTATTGGTAGTGCTAGCTATGACATTAGATTTATTGAGGTACATAGTACATTTTAAATATTTATTCTACAAATTTTATCGGTTGTGTTTATGTGTACTTGATTTTCTTAATTTAATCTATTATTATTTGTTTAGTTGATGAGTGCAACTATTATGCCTCCTAATATATAAAAAAAATAGACATTGGTGTTACTATTACAATATCATCATCAATGTCTCTAATGTGGATTTGAGTATGAATGCATACACTTAGTATAATTATTTTATCTCAATTGATATCATTAAGCACTTGCAAATAATCTATATATATTACAAATGTTATACATTGATGCACGGGTACCCTAGTCCAATGATATGCCTCTCTTTATGATTTTGAATGTCACAAGCAAGAACATTTACAATACTTGATATGTTGTAAGTGTGTTTCTTATTTTAATTAATTTCATTTTAAAATATAATATTTTTATTTATAGGGTTTGGAATAGTATTAATTTTATAATAATTTATATATAGATTAAGGTACAAATGAGAAGTCACAATGATACAAGGCTTGACAATTGATTCACTTGTTCAAGGTTCATTTTCTAGTTGGGAAAAGAGAGGATAAACATTTTTGTAATAATATTTACTACATAGGTGAAGATATTTTATATGCTTGTATAAAATATTCATAACAATTTATATTGCTATATATTGGTGACATTCTATAGTATGAGAGACAATGTTAACCTTATGGTATTGCATGAAATTTTGATGATATTATGTATGCCTTCAAGACCTTATTGAGATGAATATATATAAATATTTTATACATATTTATAGCTTAAATATTTTTAATGGCTTGAATACTACTCAATGTTTAGGGTGATCATAAATGGTTTAATTTTTAAAAAATATTCACATACATTGATAATGAAAGTAATAAAACTTTGTTAGTTTCTCTATTATTATATGAAATATTAGTTTAGTTATAATGTTGTGCATGGAGGTTATTTGATGTATATGATGAATGGGTATGTGCATGGAAATGGGGGACCAAAAGGCATCAAAATTGGTCACTTTATTTTCATTCTTTTTGACATCAAAAAAATCTGATCTTGGATGATAAATTGAAGATATCCACACTCATATTTTGAAGATATGAAAATAACAAGAGTTGTAGTGCTCAAAATATAGTTTTTGAATTACCAATTTTTACAAAAATGGTGGATATTGTCCAAGGGGTTGAGATTAATTGTTTAATGTATTGAGTTCTCATTATGGAGACCCAAGTTCAAATCCCAAAGGGACATTTAACACAAAATCTATGTTGTGACTCTTCGTCTTCCATAGCTAGCTTCTAGTGTGGATGTGGTTTCTAAATAAGTGTACTTCTAAGTTGTGACTCTTGGTTTTCCATAGGTGGTTTCTTGAAAGGAGCTAGTATTAGTCTCATTGTTATGCTCACAAGAGAAAGTATTGGGTTCATATTGATGCTAATATAAGTAGAATATTTGTAAACAATTATAAATATTAAAAAAATGGTAGGTATTAAGAAGTTTAAATAGGGGGAGCACACAAAATGCTCCTATTTTTTCTATAAAATATAACGTAGTGTCTGGTGTGCTCCCCCTAAAATGTTGACTTTTTTTGAGTTTTTTAAAAACTGCTTTAGTGAAAATTAGCTAACATTATGTAGTTTATGCCTAGTATTCTGCCATTTTTTAAATGAATATATGAGTTTTTTTTACTAATTTTCAAAGTGGATACATCTTAAAAAATAAAAAATTGAGCACACTCCCTCCTAATTTTTTTGGAAACTAATTGAAAGTCATTTTTTTGAATGTGTATAGAATATGGTCTAGAATGTAAAAATGTGATTTATTTCAAATTTGGATGAATGGATACAAAATGACACCAAAAATACTATACATAGATTTTTGGAAAAAAGAAGACAAATTGACAAAAAAAATCAAGATCAAAACCTTAACATATTCAAAAGGTACAAAAATATATTGTTAGAAATATAAGTGAGCTTGATGTTATTATGACATTTTTTAGATTAACATTTAAAGATGTGCGGACTTTATGGAGAGCATGCTTGACATTTAGTTGTGTTTTTACATTTTATAGAAAACACACCTTTGGGAGTTGACAATGAGAGCCAACAATTTGCATTGGATTCCCAAGGCAAATCCATCTGTAATAATTGGAAATATTCAAAGTAGATAATAATGCACTTGCACTATTACGTGAGCACGCTATACTATGAACTTGCATTTATTTACAAACTTAAGAAACACTAAATATTAAAAAAAACATGTGCATCCAACGAGTTTGGATCCACATACTCTATTTTTCTATACAAACTATGCTTTCTCTAACATAGAAACTCATTTTTTATAATTTTGAGAAATTTCAATCATTGTTTGAATTATATATATATATATATATATATATATATTATTTCATTCATTATCATAGAGGATTAACATTACATGTTTTTAAATTGAATTTGATAATTTGATTTATTATTTTGATGTTTTGAAGATCTTGATTGATTTTTTTCATATTTTGAAGAATTCAAGAATGATTGCCTTCATTTTAATAATTATCAATTATTTTAACCAATTGTATCAAAGTGATATATTATTTAACACCATAATAAGAAAATTGATCAAGAACTCATACATTAGAGGAAGATGAGTGAGAAATGAATGAGTCAACTTTATATAATTAAGAAATAGAAAGTTTGAAGTTGAAAGTACACCCTCTTTTCCATATCAATTTTATATTTGATAATTTAAATTATGAAATTATCTTGGTAAGAAGTTTAGTTCAAGTTTGCAAGATATTTTCTCAGTAGCATGCCTAGATATGACCTTAAATTATGAGTGCTTAAATATTTACTCTATGCCTAATGCATATTACATATAGGCATTGAGATTTCCTTAGATATATGTCCTTAGATGGATTGTGATTTTGAGGATATGTATAACGTGTCTTATGTAAGTGTTGTTGGTAGCTTAATGTGTGTAATGGTTTCTACTCACCACATGTATTACCTAAGTAGCAAGAGTTTTTTCTAACCTTGGTAGGGATAATTAGACTTGTATGTAGGGGGTATTTAGATATTTGTAAGGAATTTCCAAGTATTGCTTGTCTTTTCATCCAATTCGAATGATGTGGTTAAGTTATTAGACATATAGGGGTTTTTTGATCTATAGATTGGGTAGGTGACTTGGATTGTTAGAGGCCCACTAGTGGCTATACATTTTCTCTATTTAATAGTGTTGTTAGCTAGATGAGTAAGAGGCAACCCACTATTGCTTTATCTACTACTAAAGTAAAGTATATGACTGATGTAAATTCTTATATAAAGAGTATTTAGTTACATATATTATGTTTAGAAGTTTGTTTTTATTATAGGGTGGTTCAGGTTGGATGTGATAGTTATAGTTTTATTTTTTAGGCTAGGAATCCTATGTACCATGCTTCCACAAAGCATACTAATGATCAATATTACTTTGTTCAAAATATGGTAGAAAGTGGTAAGGTCATGATTTAAAAGGTTGAAACTTGGGATAATGTTACAAATTCACTTAAAAAACTAGCAAACATTGATAAGTTCTCTTGGTGTAGGGAGGATATGTGGTGCAGGAGCACCCAGGGCCTTCAAGGAGCACGTCAAGAACCAGGAGAGTGCAAGGGTCAAGAGGACCTTCCAAGCATGTCAAAGCATCAATTATGATGTATTGGAGCCTATAATGGCATTTGGGTTGAATGAGTGTAATGAGAATGTTCAAAGTTTCAAAGTTCCTGATAAGGAATCTAGGGTAAAAATGCAATGTAAAGGGAAAATTATGTTTTAGGGCTTTGATTAATGATATTATGCTTTAAATAGGTCAAATAAACTTGGATAGTGAATATCCAATAGTTTTTAGGGGGTAGATGTTAATAAAATGAGAGTTTGTAATTTCAAATTTTTAAATTTTAGTTTAGGCGGGAAAAGGAGTTTTAGGTGTTTTAGAGGTAATTATGCATTGTAATCAATTCCAATCAGTTGGATCAGTTGGGGGATGGTTCTATAACCCAAAAATGGTCATTTGTACGGAGGTTGGGCGTTTGGAGAAGTGACTGTACGGACTGCTACAGAAAATAGTGAAAAAACATAGTTTTCTTGCATTTTCTTGAGTCTTTTTGATGATCTATTGATTCCTTTTGAATTTATAATCAATTGGATGGTTCAAGAACCTGTATTTACTTTCAATTAACCTCTTGAATGATCTGATACACGTTTATAATCAGTTCTTTGCATTATATTGCTGACTGTCCTAAAAAAAGTGCAAATTTTTCACTAATTTTGGTGATTTTCATGGATGATTGATCCATTTCAAGGTAGAATGCTGCTGTGACCTGTGAAATGGATCATTCCTAACATTTATCATACAGATTTAACCAACTAATGTGCAGGAAGGAAGAATATCAGGGTGTACACCAAGTTGTCAAAGGGAAAAGTGCTTGAAGATGGAGGCTAGGGTGTAGCAGCAGAAGATCTGCCTTAATGAGGGGCATGTTTTTGAGTTTGGATCAACTAAATATGTTGTCCTAATGGTGTAGAGTCAATGAACAAGTTCTGGAAGTGATTGGAAGGTTAGTTTTCAAGAAGCCCTAGTTTTTGAGGCAAGTTGAGGAGGGGTTTGTGCTGGAGCATGTTATATGTGTCATAGAGGTCTAAAAAATTGGATTCCTTGGTTTTGAGTCATTTTAGGAGATTTATGAAAGTTTCATGGTCAGGGGTTGAGTTTAAAGGGGGGTTGCTTTGTAAAAGTGGGCTAATTAGGCCTAGTTTTTGAGGAGACAGCAGATTTTGGAAGGGTTTGTCTGAAGCAAGTGATATCAAGGTTTGGATATGTTGTTTGTCATCAAAAAACACAATTGAAACAGTCATTATATTTGGGGTTCCTTTGGAAAGTTTGAGTGCAAAGTCAAAAAAATCACTGCAGGAGGCCTAGTTGGGCTAGTAGCCTAGTTAAGGTGAAAAATTGGTTTTGTGTCTAAGTCAGAGGGTTGGGCTTTGAAATCATTCAAAAAAAGTTTGTTTGGGTCTCTTAAGAGTGTTCCTAGGGTTTGGGTCCATAAGGAAGGAAAATAAGTCATGAATGCAAAGTTGAGGCCTTATCTCCATGTTGGTGCCTAGTTGAAAGGTTGAGAGTGAATCATTGTTAGTCTTGTAACTTGGTGTTTCTTTCAAATTCCCTGACCCTCTGCATCAATATGGGCCTTGCATCATATAACCAATGCATTTTATATTTCCTACTTATGGACCATTACAATTTATAATAGATCAAGTGGGAGAATGTTAGGACTTAGATGCCATTAACCTTGCAAATCCCTTGTACTTAATGTGTCTCCAACACCTTGGGTTCATGGGTACATGGATACCTAGGGGAAATTGGGCACGAATTATTTATTAATCATTTTCTCTCAATTGATTTGAATATTGGTTGTAGTGGCAATAATGAGGGAGGTAAATGATGGCAATGCCAATTACAAAGTGATTGAAATGCATTTACACCACTTTTTTGATTCTAGGTGCTAGAGGAAAGAACAAAGTATCTTTTGATATATGTTAGGTGTATTCGACATTATTTTGTCCACTCCATTTTGGAGTGCCATACTTGGGAATATGCATCCACTCTTCACATGGGTCAAATATTATTTTTGTTACATGGTTGATATTCATGGAAACATTTCTTATCGCATGGATATGTTGGGTTTTTTTCTCATACCATGGGTTTTTGTGCTTTTGGTTTTGGGAATCCATTTATGGTTTTTATCCTTTGATTCTCTATAAATTAGATGCTTTTGATAGTTGATTTAAGGGTCTTTTGTAGGTTGAGAAAAAATAAATTCTATTAGATTAAAGGGAGAAAGTTATATGTAATTGATGTAACACTTCTATTGGGCTGAAATAGACTTGTCTTCTCTTTAATGGTGGAGTTTTTTTTTCTCATCTTAGGTTTCTCCATGTACATATAGTATTATATGTAACTTATTTATATGTTTTTTTTATTTTAATTTTTCAATTTGAATTTATACATTATCCAAGTTTTATTTGAAATTTATAATGGTTTATCATATGGTCTAAATTAGAATTAACTACTTAATTTATACCATCATTAAAATTATTTGAACCTATTTAATAAAAAAGTATTGGGTCCAATAGGAATGGGATCCCTTCAATAAATGGTCTCAATAATTTTATTAACTAATGAGAAACTAACAAGTAAGGTAAAGGTGTTAGGAATGAAACTGTTTAAGAGAGTAATCATGCCAAAATAGTTGAAACCTTATTTTGTAGAGAAATTAGTATTAGGGTTTGACATAAGACATATGAGACTAGGAATAACAATTGATTTAGTCTCGTTTATTGATTGGTGTTGAAAGGTTGTTCTAAGTTGAGGGAATATATTTTGGTGAAATTTTCTCTCTTGTATCTAAATTGGATTCTTGGTTTCTATTGCTATTGCTTGTGATTTAGAAGTAGAGCAAATGAAAGTTAAATTTTCCTTTTTGAATGGGGATCTAGAAAAGGAAATTTATGTGAAACAACTTGATAATTTTGTGGTTAAGGGAAAGGGAAATATGGTTTATAAGTTGAAGATGTATTTGTATGGATTGAATTAGTCACTTGGGATGTGGTATCCAAAGTTTGATTCAATTTCTTTGGGAATTAGGTTTGTTATCTTTGTAAATTTGAGCATTATGTTTATTATAAAAAAATATATCATAATATTTTAATCATTATCCTAGATATGTTGTTATTGGGAATAATACATGAACGAAGGGAACTTAAAATTCAAATTTATTGGTATGAAATATAAATAGGGGTTGTAAAACACATTTTGTGTATATTATAAAAATCAATATGGATCAAACTAACAAAAATATTTGGTTAAATTAGAGAAAGTATATTGAAACTATTGGTAGAGATTCAATATGTAAATAAATTTATGAATGCACCCTTACTTGTAGGTACTAGAAGCTATATTTGGATGAATATCTTAAATATGATCATAATTTTGAAGACATGTATAATGTTCCTTATGGTCTGTACTATATGCTTGATATTGCTTAAGTATATTGCGGGTTCTTAGTAATTTTATGTCTATCCTTGGCAGGTAGCATTGGATCTATGTGAAAAAGGTTTTAAGATATTTGCATGAAAATTATGATTATTGCTTTTGGTTATCATGGGACAAATAATATGACCAAGTTGTTTGTATATAGAGATTTGTGGACTCAAAATGGGTTGGTGATTTGGAAAATAGGAGGTTTACATGAGTTACTATGTAGTTACTTTTTTTGGAGGTGTAGTTACTTGGATAAAAAATAACCCAAATCACTCTTTCCATATAAAATAAAAGTACATGGTTATAATATGTACTTGTATGGAAGTAGTGTGGCTACACAAATTATGTGTATGTATTGGATTTGAGAGTAAGACAATGAATGTAAGTTGTGATAATTAGAGTGATAAATATTCGACAAAGAATCCTTTGTACCATGCTCATATAAAAAATATTGATGTGCAATACCATTTTTTTTGGGAGATGTATATGATAAGAAGGTTCAAATCAAGAAGATTACAAATTTTGTGAATGTAGTTGATTTACTTACTAAGCCACCAAGCATGGGGAAATTTTGTGGTGCAAGGAGGCTATGAGCCTTGTCCTCCCTAGCTTTTAATGCATTTTATGTATCTCTATCAGTATTTTATAATGTAAATATCAAGTGGGAGAATGTTAGGGTAAGGTGTATTATTCACCTTGCATGTCATTGTAAAAAATATTAAATACAAATGATAGTTAGGATTATATTGTTATAAATATTAATTTATGTACATGTATCTCCATAGATCATGTAAAGGGTGAAAGGGATAGCCATATGGTAATTGGAGGTACATGTGGAGTGGAATATTCTTCTAGACTCTGGTAATATTTATTTTAAGAGGAGTTCAATAGGGGTTACATTGGTAATGCATCCTTGGCCACTTGGCATGAACTAGAATTGAATCTATGAAATTGTAAAATGTGTAAGGTGGTGGTCACATAGTTTATTATCTTATTTGGGTACCGAAGAAGTTTTTTTAATCTTTTAGGGGGCTACATTTTTCCTCTTATGGACATGGAAATAGAGGTTAGTGAGCAAGGTCAATAATATTTTAGAATGATGCTTGTAACTCTTAGAAAAATGTTAGGTTATATCCTTGGTGATTTTTCTTGGCTGGTTTATAATCATAGTGGTTTTTCCTTTGCCTAATTTCTTATAAAATGAGGGTACAAGATAGTATTTTTATCAATGTAGTTTGAAGCAAGGATATGCTTGTAGACATGTAAAAATTCCTAATGTGTATCACACATCCTAAAACCATTTTCATTATCATCAGTGCATTTTCAACATTTATCATCATTTGTATTAATAATCCCCTTTTAACATCATGTAACACCATTTTCATCATTTAACCCTAATTTCCTCAATTATTTAAATAATCTTGAATTATTTAATTAATTCATGATTTCATTTACTAATTATCCCCTTTATCCCCCTAGTTGAATAATTTTTTATTTTTTTAATTAGGTTAATCTAACTTTTCTTCTAATGTCCTATAATTAAATAATTTTAATTATTTAACTATCCCATCTTTAATCCTCATCTTATTCAATAGAATATTCTTTTTTAAAAAAGAGTATATTCTCATCCTCCATAATTAAATAATTTCTAATTATTTAATTATCTTAATTTCCCTCCACAAAGCATATTCCCAAGGAATATTCGTTTTTAAAAATATCTTAACTAATTCTTGTCTCAAGCATTTCTAACCCTCCATTTTTGAGACCAAATCTCCACCCTTCATCCTCAAATATCTCAACCAACTTCCTACAAATGAGGAGATATTTTGAGTTGCAACTAATCTCATCCCCTCATCTTTCTTGATTTACTCTCCTTTATGGTTTTAAGGTGCAATCTTAACCCTTCTTTGTGGGCATTGAGATTCAATCTAAATCCTTGATCCAAATCATGAAAATATATAAAATCACGCTCATTCCTCCATAATCACCACCTAGAATTTGAGTATTGAGATCATGTTAGTTTGAGCTTTGAGAGCAATTGAACATTTATTTCATCTTTCATCCATCATATAGGTCATTCATTGAGCTTTTGCAAGCATAAGGAGCTAAACTTTCGAGCAATCCAACATTCATCAATAATCTTCTCCTCCAAATGGGATGTAAGGTTTGTATTTATGCTTTGATTTCATTTGTTTAGTTTGATTTGCTAACCATTTGTGTGTTGATTTCATAGCATAGAAGCATTCAATATCATTGGTAAGCGATTTTTTGATCATTTTATGTTTTTGGGTCTTTGGATTTCTAACCCTAATTGAAGAATTCTCTGTTGTTTATGCAATCTCCACTTAACCCTCTTACATTTTTGGCACCTAAAGATTATCGTGTTTGAGGTAAAATAGTGCTGCATTTGTCTGTTTCTGTTGATTTTTTGATTTCTGTTAATTCATTCTTGGTTTTAGATTTTGCTAACCTTAACCCTAATCAGTCTTGTTTCCTATTTCTATGATTTACATCTAATTGGTTTGTGCAGCAAAATGTTGGGGTGAAGATAAATATTTAGCAAACTTCAAACATTATTTGTTTTGTAGGATTCAAACGGTCAATGAACAATTATCCAAACTACTAACTCATTTGTTTTGCAACCATGTTTTTCAAAAAGAAAATCAACCAAACATCATGTCTTTATATTTTTCTAGATTAGATAACATCTAATTTTGGTGCAAAACTTGTTTATCGTGCTTTTTAGGTTGAAGTGTATGTATCCTCTCCCCTTGCACTTTGTGCAATATTGGATGATGAGAAATACCTTAGACTTGCATTCTTTTTGAGTCATCGAAGGTGTGTCGTATACATATCCTCTCCCCTTACACCTTGTGCGATCTAGGGTGACGAGAAATATTGGTACACTTAAGCCTTCACCATTTTATTTTGTAGCGGGGGCTACCTAGGAATTTCATCACCCTAGGGACAACCTCCAACACATGTTTAGGAGTGCACTATATAGAAGGGGGAGAGAGAAAGCTGTAACTAAAAGTTGATTTTTAGCATCGTTTGAAGCCAATCCGTAGGATCCTCGGTCTGTCAAGATTGATTGATGATGAGAGCAGGAGAGCCCCTACCAATCTTAGGCTATTATAGATGGGCCCACTGTTCAACGAGTCACTATGAGTGATTATTTTTAGAAGCCTAAGAATTTTTGGCCATTGCGCTAAGGTGTAGTAGTTCATCATGATAACATCATCATGAGAAGTTACTTACCATGTCTCAAGTTCCTGGATGAGGTGTAAGGTGTCTTGCTAGAGTTCACGCTCTTTCAAGGCTAGGGGTGTCAAGGTGGTACATGACCTTGGCATAGCCTATTCACCCACTCCTTGGATATGGATTAACCTTCGAGTGGTAAGCCTACTATGGGGAGACCTACCTTGTATCACTAGCTAGGTTGTAATTGAATGGTGTGTCTTCTTTATGCTAAACCAATGACACCATTAGTGAGCTTTGTGGAAGAAATCTTGCACCAAATATTCAACTACCATTGGAGTTAACTTTTCCTAATTTTTTTATTGTGTGTTATCACTTTTTGTTCAACTAAACCATATCAAACATCAGACCTTCAACATCAACATTAAAACTAACAAAATATTCAACAGACACTGAAACATAAAACAAAACCATGTTTGCACATGAAGCTGTGTCTGATTTTACATTTTGTCACATTCAAGTACAACATATTACTACCTTTGATTAGAATATTTTCATGTTTGTGAACTTTGCTACTTCAGTCTATACTACTTTTCTACTAGTCATTTTCCTGCACAATGGCGCCTTTGCACACTCTACTGTGAACTTGCTTTTGTATATGCTCACTTTTTCCCAAAATTTTTCCATATTTGAACAGAAAAAAGTCATGTTTACCTTTTGTTATGTGTTTGGATATCCTTAAACTTGCTCAAACTTGTAAAATTTTGATCTCAAACATTGTCATAACCTTTTTTCCTACTGTTAGAACATCTGTACCTGTACCTTTACACATTATTTTGCACCTTTAAACATCAAAAATATCATCCTTCAACTTGCTTTACCTAGGGATTTCCATCATGTATCCTTTTGGAAAAAACTCAAATTAGATTAGTATTAGACCATTATCAACAACCTTAAACAACATCAATCCCTTTTGGACCATCTTTTTACATCATCCTTTGTCAAATATCAAAATTTTCTTTGGACATCATATCAATTGAAACCTATCAGTGACCTATCATCTTGCTAGTGTCTCTTGATCCAATCGACCTATCACCTTGTGGTCTTATCAAATTTAGTGGAAATCATCTTCCCTCTAGGCTTGCTAGATCACTATCACATCCTTCTTTACTTGCACTCACTAGTCTAGTTCAAGTACAAATATCAACCTACCTTTTTATCAACACCTCAAAACCTACCTACATCAATCAAATTCGGTCATCATATTTGAATCCATAGGTTAACATCATATCCAAACATCCAAAATCTACTCATCCTTTTACCTTAGGGTTGAGTCTTCAAACTTTATAATCCTAAATCATCCCAAAATTTAAAAAAAACATCAATCAAAAAAATATCCCTTGTTCAAAAGTTTACCAACATCCCCTTTGGAAACTCATTTTTGAGAATCAAAACCCAAACTGACAATCACATCATTATATTGACCTTTCACCCAGCATAGTCTATTGTGAACATTTATGACAACTATAATATCTCAACATAGAAAGAGAATGAAAACTCACACAAGTATCTCTAGTGGACCTACCACCACCAAAGTGGAAACTATGGTTGACATGCCATGGGGATTTAATCTTAGTGATGTTCCTCCAAATTATTCAACCCAAGTCAACAACACAATGTCAATCCTTCACAACAAGGAAATGTCAATCCCTCACAACAAAAAAATGTTAATCCTTCTCAACAAAAAAATATCAATCTTCCCCAACAATAGAACATTACTCCATCACAACATAACACCAACCTTTCATCAAGCAATGCTCATATTCAACACACATGATTTCTCAACAACAAAACTAGCCCCGTCAATAAAAAGATGGACTCATAGAAGATGATAGTGATGAGGAAATTACCAAAGAATATCTCTTGGAGTTCACCCAAGATCCTAAGCTACAAAAGGTAATGGAAAAAATAATTAGCTCATATCCTAACACATATTTCCTTAGACTTGCACAACATTGTGCCAAAATACCCATGAAATTTAATGTTGAGGCTCTCAAAGATCCAACTCTCATCCATATGGATGAAGATACAGTGGTTAGACAAGTCCATAAACCAAATGTAGATCCAAAGATATCTCCTCTCTTTTCTAAATCAAAAGCACCAATTAATGAGTCATATTATACACATGTTGACAATTCACTATATAGACAACCATCTCAAGTGGAACAAGTAATTTCTGTCCAACATGGTCAAATGGATCCTAACATCTTGGAAACTCAAAACATCACCCAATAATCAATGAATCTATTCTCCACACCACTTTCCACTCACAATGTTTCAATAAATACATGGAGACAAAACATATTCGGAAACTTGTATGAAACATCCTTCTCACACAATGCAGCCCCACAAAGACCAAATGTTAATATGCAAAACATGGGTAACCTTCCACCTAGACCTATCTGTCACACATCAAAACAAAAATTCAACATTCACACACAACTGTACACACCAAAATTCCCTTGCAACAACAACACATGGCATTACCCATCTATATCATTTTCGATTCAAATAATCCACCAATACAACAAAATAATCCATATCTTCACACACAACAACCACCTACCTATCAAAAATACAAACAAACACACATTCCTCAAGATCAAATCATGTATCAAACAAATACCCAATATCAAATACAGGCACAATACACGTAGCAACAACCCCCATATTATGAACCTTCACACAATGCACAGTACCAACAAGGGTTACAATTCCAAAATCTGGATCCTAGTGTCATGCAAAATCAATATGAATATTCATTCATTTAAAATACCAACCCACAAAATCAAACTCATAATCCTCAACAACAAAACATAGACCCACAACAACAACATATCATTCCTCAACAACATCAAACCTTCACACCATACCAAAACATCAATACACAATATCAAAATCCCAATCCACAACATCAAATCATCAATCCATGATACACACATAATATTACATAAGGAACCAATCCTTCTTTACACATGCATAACATTCCCCAAGGTCCTACATACACACAAAACCAATCATATGATTCAACATTCATTGTGGGACAACATAGCTATAACATGCCTAATCCTCAATCAAACACACCAAGTATCAATATAGCATTGCAAATCCAAAACCTTAGTAAAAGGATACCAGATATACAAATTTGGAAGCCCAAGAAGAGCTATGCATTACAAGACATATGCCCCTATCCATTTGATCGCATCATTACCAATGATCCCCTTTCCGAAAAACTTTGAAATCCCAAAATTTGACAAATACAAAGGAAGAGGGGACCTAATTGAACACGTGAAATTTTTTTTCATAGCTTGGATGGATGTTGCTAACAATGAATCTTATATAATGAGACTTTTCTTGAGAAGTCTTGGAGGTGCAACTATTGAATGGTTTTCCCATCTACCTCCTGAAATTAAAACTTTCGATGAACTATATGAAAAATTAATTAACCATTTCTAATATAACATTGAACAAGAAATCATGGTTCTTGATTTGTATAAGATAAAATAAAACCAAGGCGAGTTATTTGATTCTTACTTACAATGATAGTGACATAAAGTGAGTAAGTGCTACAAATGGCTTGTTCTTGAGAAACAACTTGTTAAATTTTTTATCTCAAATCTTCAAACCAACACGAGCTTCTACTTGACTATGCTATTCCCTAACACCTTTGAGGATATTATTGAAAAGGGCTTAATGATTGAAAGGGCTCTCATCATGAAAGGTGCCATAAAACTATACAATAGAAAATATCAAGGCATCAGGTACAAATGATAAACCTTGCATATGGGCGAAGAATAAAAATGTCACTAATGATAGAGTGGTTGACACTAAATTTGTCCAAAACATAAAACCACCCCCTAAAAATCCTTAAAATAATGTACAAAACAATCAAATGAACTATCCTCAGAACAATCAACAAATGAATCAAACCCAAAACCCTCAAAGACAACCACCAAGACAAAAAAATCAAATGAAATGAAAGTACACTCCATTGGGAGAACCTATTGAGGTAGTTTTATGAAAATTAATTCAAAGAAATCTTATCAATCTTCCTAAACAAAAGAATTATGAAGAACCACAATTTAAACCCTCATGGTACAATGAAAACGATCAATGTGAATTTCACCGAACAAATGGCCATAAGACTAACAACTATGTGAGACTAAAGAACCTTATCCAAGACTTAATTGATAAGGGAGAGACTAATATCGAGCATAGACATGAAACCTACAAAAATGATGACTTGGGTATTTATAAGGATCTGATCCTCGACCATAGAAAGGGGAATGAGAAAGGTAAAGGATAAGATTGCAGTAAAGTAGCCTACACCTATGATAATATAGTGGGAAACATCCATGAAGCCAATAACCATATTCGTGTTGTGACAATAGTTGGTAAGAATCTTGTGTAACGTTACTACACAATGAGGGAAGATTACCATCCAAGGAGCCCCATATCAAACAAAATATTTTTCCAAGCCTTCAAATGACTATGACCTTATTGATCAACTAAAGAAAACCCCAACCCAAATCTCTATTCTTGAACTCCTTAAGATATCTCGCATCTAAAAAGATTTTGGAAAAATCTCTCCTTGAATCCTTTGCACCTAATGATATAAACACTAAGCAATTTAAAAAAATGGTTGGGCACATTTCCTCTACACCACCTTGTCTTTTCTGAAAGAGAACTTCTCATACATTCATTCCATAACCAAGCTTTATACCTTGAAGTTTGTATCCACAAGAATAAAATGAAGTTTTGATAGATGGTGGGGCTGGCTTAAACATCTGTACCTTAAAATTGGTAAAACAACTTGGATATTCTGATGATTTCATTAAGAAACAAAAAAGTATCACTATAAGAGCTTATGATGGCAATGCAATAAATTCAAAAGGTATCATTAGAATTCCTCTTCAAGTGGGATTGTCTATAGCAGAAATAACTTGTTAAGTACTGGATCTTCAACTACCCTACAACCTCCTTTTGGGACACCCCTGGATTTATGCAATGTAAGCTGTCCCATCTACATACCATCAGTGCCTAAAAATTACTTATAATGACAAGGATATTACAATATATGCTGATCCAGAATCATTTCATTATTGTAAGAACTTGGAAGAAAACTACAAGAAAACCTTTAAAATTCCCAGTAATGATATCTATTTCCACTCATTCTCATACATTGATCCATCATCCCTCACATCATCTTCAACTCCATTGTCATCATCTAATCCACCTCAACCCAAACTCAAGATCCAAGTGCTTGATAATGGATATGGAGATTATGACTTCAATCAATCTTTCTACATTGGGAAGCTACCTCCCTCACCAAGAACTTATGGAAAATTGAAAGAAATCAAGGAAGTTCTAGCTGTCACTATTGAAGTCAAACCTATAGTATTTACTGAATGGGAAGACATGAAAAATGATTTTGTCTTTGAGGAAGACCATTCTACATGGCTATATAAAGAAGAAAAAGAGGAAGAGAAAGAGCTATCTCCAATCCCTATTGATCCAAATAGAAAAGGGTTATTAGTTAGCTAAAGGTATGGGATTCACAGGAAAAAGTGTCCTTGGCTTGAATGAACAAGGTATGAGAGATCTCATCACCATGGAAAAGCATAAGAAACATCAAGGACTAGGCTATGGTTCACTAGACAATGTCACTCCTAACACTGAAAATGACTCTTGTGAGGAGGGTTCTTCTTATCCCATGGTTTAGACATTGGATGGCTATGATCCTATTGATGATGAACTAGATATATCATTGACCTATTTGAAGACATCTTCATAAACACCAACACTACCCTTTCCTATAACCAATCATCCTAAACACATGAACTCCAACTTGTTTAACCACAATTAATCAATTGGGATCAACAACGACAAGCACCTGCTTTGGACATTCCAAAACAATGAAGCCATCGCTGAGCTTATGGGACTTCGAGATGGTATACCACTTGGGGATCACAAAGTTGGCTTCAAAATTGAACTTGGAAAAGAGGCATATTTTGGAAGGGAGATTGAATCCTCTAGTCACAAAAATAAAAATAAAAATCTAAAAATAAAAGTTAGATCCCCTAGTGAAAACCATGATGTGGCATTGTTGGATCAAGAAAAAGTAAAAATAAAGGGCATATTCGAGAGTGAAAACCCACATTAGGCACTTGTGGATGGAGGACTCAATCTCCCTATCATCACACAATATTAAAAAAGGTCAGTAGTCTTGGTTGAGGATTCTGAACTGATAAATGTGGGAACAATTGGTGTGCCAAAGATAACCTATTATGTAGCCTCTCTGGATCCTGAAGAGAATAAACTTCCCAAATTTCATATAAGGATGAAAGACCAATTTTTCTTGGACCTATAAAGATATTCCTGGTTTAGACCCGTCCTTAGTAGTTCATCATCTCATGATTTTTCCTAGAACTAAGCCAGTGAAACATAAGCTTCACAAGATGCATCCTTAGATAGCACTCCTAGTCAAAGTAGAGCTACAAAAATTGCTTGATGTGGGATTCATTAGACCTATTGACTATCCTGAGTGGGTGTCGAATTTGGTACTAGTTTCAAAACGCACTGGGGGCATAAGGATCTGCATTAACTTTAGAGATCTCATTAAAGCATGCCCGAAGGATGATTTTCCTTTATCGAATATAGATATCATAGTGGATTTGATAGTTGGTCATGAAATTATCTATCTTATGGATGCATTTTTTAGATATAACCAAATAAATATAGCAACTGAATATCAACACAAAATAACATTCACTTGTCTGTAGGGAACTTTTGTTGGAATGTTATGTTGTTTGTCCTTAGTAAGAACACAAGAGCCACCTACCAAAGGGCGATGACTGCTATCTTTCATGACATGTTTCATATCACCATGGAAGACTATGTAGATGATCTTTTGGAAAAATATTTAACAAGACAAGGACACTTGGATAATTTGGCACACATATTTGATAGATTAGAAGAGTATAAGCTACACCTTAATCCTAAGAAGTGTTGTTTTGGTTTAACATTAGGAAAACTATTGGGTTATATTGTATTTGAAAGAGGCATTGAGGTAGATCCAACAATATTTAAAGCTATTATGGAAATGCCTCCACCAAAAGAATTAAAACAACTACGTAGCCTATAAGGAAAACTTCAATCAATCTGGGGATTCATAGCACAGTTAGTAGATAAGTGTCATCCCTTTACACACCTACTCCATAAGGATGTAGCCTTCAAATGGAATGAAAAATGTGAACATGCTTTCCAATAGATCAAGGACTATTTGGCATCTCCTCCTATCTTGATATATCCTATAGAGGATAAAACTATGATTTTATGCATATCAACATCTAGGATATTTGTTAGCACAACTTGATGAAAACAACAAAGAAAGAATGGTGTATTTTATTTGTCGTACCTTGGTCGGGCATGAGTTAAACTATACACCTATTGAGAAAGCTTGTTTAATAGTTGGCTTTGCATCCCAAAGCCTTATACACTACATGTTAAATTGATAGATTAAGCTAATCTCCAAATTTGACCCCTTGAAATATCTATTGTCTAAAGCAACTCTCACTGATCGAATGGTGAAATGGGTCATGATTATTAGTGAATTTTACATAGAATATGTGGACAAAAAAATAATCAAGGGAAAATTAATAGTGGATCAGTTGGTCGAAGCTCTTATTGATGATCATTAACCATTGATATCAGAGTTCCTAGATGAAAGAATCCTTGTGACAACTCAAGCAAACTATTGGATGCTATATTTTGATGGATCTCTCACTCAACATGGATTGGAAGCTGGTATTCTCTTTGTCACACCCTAAAGCATATACGATTGTATTCCTTTGCACAAATAATATAGAAGAATACAAAACACTTATGATTGGATTACGAATTGTCATTGAATGCAAGATTAAAGAGCTACAAGTTTATGGTGATTCATAGATGGTCATTAGACAGGTGAACGATGAATATCATACTAAGGATGATAAGCTACCTCCCTATAAGAGGATGGTTGATAGTTTCAAGAAATATTTTCTAGTCATTATTTTTAAGCAAATACCAAGAGTCAATAATAAGGTTTCCGATGCAATGGAGCTACTATTGGGTCTCTCCTTGATGTGCTGAAGAACAGTCATAAGTATGAATTCCTTGTGGAATAACTATTTATACCTACATTCGAGGTCTCGGAGTCTAAACTTGTGTGATGTTGTTGGTCCTGATTCACTCTACTATCAAGACATCTACACCTATATCCAACATGGAATTATACCCCCTAGCCTTACTAGTAACCAAAATAAAAATTTCATTTTCTGAACCACACATTTTACTATCCTCAAAGATACCTTATATCGACAAAGCCTTGATGGTACATTGCTTCAATGTCTCAACCCAAAAGAGGCTCGTGCTGCTTTATAGGAAGTAAATGAAGGTGTTTATGGGTCTCATTTTAGTGGACCTAATCTAGTTAAGAAGATGCTCATAACCAAATACTATTGGCCATCAATGGAATAGGAAGCTATTCATTTTGCAAAGAAATATCTTTAGTGTCAGCAACATAGTGATCTCATTCATGCACCCACACAAGAGTTTCATCCAATCACTACACCTTGGCCCTTCTCACAATGAGGACTCAACCTTATAGGAAAGATATCTCCCACCTCATCCAATGGACATAAGTTCATCATAACTACCACCAAGTACTCTACAAAGTGGATAGAAGCCATACCCCTAATGTACATGACTGGAAAACAAATAGAAAAGTTCATCTTTAACTATTTGATTTATCGTTATGGTATCCCCCAAACCATTATTAATGAAAATGGATATCCATTTAAGAATCAATATGTTTGTGATTTTTGCACTAGATTCCATATTCAACACCACTTCTCCACCTCGTATTACCCCCATAGAAATGGTTAGGTAGAAGCGTTTAACAAAATAATCCTTAATATCCTTAAAAATTATGCTAATGATGTCGACTATGATTGAAATCTCCAGTTGAACCTTTCCTTGTGGGCTTACAAAACTAGTATTTGCACACCCACATGCGTAACACCATTTTCCCTTGTATACAAAACCAAATCCATCTTGCCCAGGTAGAGGTCGATATTCCTTCCCTAAGGGTATCCTTGAAAGATCTTATCAATAATAAAGACTACCGAGCATCCAAACTCCATGAGCTTGAACTATTGGATGAAAGATGTTTGAGTGCTTTGAACCATCTTCAACCCTATCAAAATCACCTCAAATGCAACTATAACAAAATGATCAATAACATAAGCTTTCAAGCTGGTGGCTTAGTTTTGAAAGAGAATTAGAAAATTTAGCTTAACCATGATGGAAAAGAGAAATTTGAGTTGAATTGGTTAGGACCCTTTGTCATCACATCAAGTTATGGCTTTGGTGCATATTAGTAGGCTATGCCAAAAGGTGAAGCTCTAACAGAACCAATCAATAGTAGCCATCACAAAAATTTCTATACCCGACTCATCAAAATGTTCTAAGCAAAAAATCAAAAAATCAAAAAAAGAAAAAAAAGAAAAAAAGAAAAAAATTGTCACCTTGATGAAAACATGGAAAACAAGCATCTTGGTGATGTATCCAAAAAAAATAAATATCAAATAATAGTAAAGAGAAATAAATCACCCTTTAAGTGAAAACCACTTATGTGGTGCTTCCAGGACAGGTACCGTGGTGAAAACCTAGTAAACATGCGCCACATTTGAATAAGTCTTACATCACCATCTATCTAAACTTTCTATCCACTCCATCCATTCTTTTATCACATCCATTTTATTCCATCCATCCATCTCATAATAAATGTGTGTCCAATCATGGCTTGAAAAATTATTAAGTGTCAAACCTTGCTGCACCTTTTTCCATTTGCACTATCGCTATCCTCCATCCACATCATCCCATTATCCATAATAAATGTAATCCTATACCTAACTGGAGGCATCCTCCTGAACTTGGTAGATGGATTGGATCCTTGTTCATACCTCAAGTCATGTAAATCTTGAAAAAGGAAAAAACATCCATATAACATCAAAAATCCAAAAAAATTACAAAACATCAAAAAGCCAAAAAAATTACATAACATCAAAAATATTTTTTTTTTATAAAGCAATCAAAATCCCCAAAACATTGTTGACCATCTTGGTACGAGCTTCCTTGAGTCCAATAATTGAACTCCGATGTCTTTGCATGTATAACATAGGCAAGAACATCATTGATGAGCCCTTGAGGCACTAGGTCAATCCCCTTAGGTTCCCCTCTTGGTCTCTAAAATCTCTCAAGATACCAAAAAAAAAAACATCCCAAAAACACCAAAAACAACCTTAAATAACCTCAAAAGCACAAAAAAATTAAAAAATCTCAAAAATCCCATCTTTGCTATCACCTACCTGCAATAAACTATCCATCCATATTGGAAAATAAACAAGTCATCACCCTCACCCTTTGACAGAGTAATTAAAAAAATCAAGCTGACATCAAAATCCTAAAGCATTCAAGTAAAACTCGTAAAGACTTGATCATTAACAAACTAAAACAATGCCTAAGAGTTAACTGCCTATCTAACAACATCATACTCAATATCAACATCTTGGAATGTGCTTTAACGAATAGATTGTTCCTATAAAGGGCATCATCTATGGATAACATCTCTGAAAAGTGATACAACAACTTTGTTCGTCTATTTTGGTCTTTTCTTTTGATTTATTTTATTGTCTCATCCTGATGACCTCTTGAGGATGTCAATAAGGATTTAGAGAGGAAGGAATGGGGCATGGTCATTTATTTCATATGCCATGTTTGTTGGATATGTTTTCAATACGACCATGGTGAATACTTTCCTTGTGTGTGTGGAAGTCATTTCAAGCAACCTAAAGTGGCCTTGCATTGTAGGTTCTTCATACCTCTGTGCACTGGTCTAAAATGTTTTGAACCTCTAATCCATACACTCATAACAAGGTTTCCATATGTCTAGTATGAGTAAGAATAATCCTTATTTGTAGAGTCAAAGTCCACACAATAGATACAAAGCCACCTTGGTTATTAATACCTTGGTGCATCGTGTCTATTTGCTACATTAATAAGGATTGCTATGATGAAAATTACTTATTTTTTCCTTGAAGCAAAAGCATATTCATCAAATTTTCATATGTCACCAATCATTATCATTCATCCAATCAACCATTTAATCATTCATAGATCTATCATTATAACATATGGATTTTCAACAATTAGATCAACATCATCAATTTCTTCAATCCTCTACTTCTCTTTAATAATTCTTCTGACTAACATCCCCATCCTGCATCATAGAATTGTTAGTATCACATGCATGTTGTATCTACAAAATAATCAACATATCATAATTCATCAATCCATCATAGGTATCATATCACCCTATCCTTGGTCTGGAGGTGGGGGTGGTGCCGCTGATCCTAATGGTCTTGATGACCATCTCCTTGACCATCCTAATGCCCTAGGTCCTGATGACCATCATGTTGCTATACCAACTGCTGCTCTGTAGCCACCCTCAGTCTCTATTAGGCCTCTTGACTACCAACTAATCCTCTCCTCCTCCTACCAACAACTCCTACAACACTTCTTGGAGGAAGAGTGAATCTAATAGGTATTTTTCAACCCCACCATGTGTCAGTTTTTGGTAGTACCTGCGTCATCAGAGCCTACTGCCCATCCCAACCAAGTGGAGCCAACTACCAGAACTCTATGGTGGCAGTACTAGAAGAAGCTTTGGGCCCCCATGTTGCTACCTCCCTCATGGTCCTTGCAAATTATGGATGATAATATGGGGCTAGAATAGTTTATCTCTCACCAAACTGGCGAAGAACCCTCTTTGATAGATATCTCTCCAGTATGGTATCAGGTCACCCTATGAGCTAGTGGGTCTTGTGATAGTATGAAAGATGGGAATGCTCATCATCCCATGCCCCACACCCTAGGTAAGGCCTCAAAACATATTGTTTCATATCATTGATAATAGCTCTCCAATACTGTAACCTACCTGGCTTCCGGGTGATCCCACAATACTAGTTTACAATTTTTGGGAGATCCTTATTTTTGATGAAATCACATATTTTTAGAAAATATAATGATTTAAGCCTTGAAAATTTTCAATTAAAGGATTCCAATTGAAGAGAGTTTGATCGAACCACCTTAGATAAAACCCCCTTGGATAGAACCCCGCTAGTTTTAAACCATACCTATAACGAAGTCTCCTTTACACCTATCAAAATGCTGATAAAAACCACTTTTGATTTACCTTTTGGGGGATCAAATGAATTCATTTTTTATTTTTATTTTGTAAGTATTTAGTCCTTATTATAAGCTTCCCAAAAAGTATAATTTTAAATAAATTTAATTTAATTATTATATTTATTTTTTATTTCTTGTGAATGCAGGTTTTTCACTGAAAATCAAGCTCTTTGTTCTGCACATGTCAAAAAATAGTAGATTATCAATTATTTTTTTTGAAAAATATCAATGCACTAGATATTGAAGTCCTTGATCTAACAAAAATAATAATTTCAATACATATAAAAAAGTTATGTTGTGTACAATCCACCTATGTTTGAATTGTAATTGGTTTGACTTCAAAACTTGATTAAGGAAAAAATTCAATAAAACACTATGAAACCAAATGAAAGAACTAAATCTCATAGTTACAAATCTAAATTTGAAAAAATTATAATTTTATCCTTCATGAAAAAAAATTTATGTTGTATACGGTGAGCATCACTCCTTAAAAATGGTGTTTACTGAAAAAAACTAGTTTTTGAAGGAGATGGAAAAAGAAGTGCAATTTGATTCCAAAAAAATTGAAAAAATATATTTAAAATCTATAGAAAAAATGCCACAAATCACTAGTTTGCATCATCTTAAAATTACTCACGGTTTAGCCGCTATAGGTGCCTGAAAGTGAAGATTTAGTTAGAAAAAATCAGTTCAGTGTCCAGTTTGGCCAAAAATTGTAAACTAGTATTGGGGGATCACCCTTCCTATAATGAAAATAATCATGATATCTATAAGAGTAGGGGTTTCCATCATCTCTATCATCAATACCAAGAAGCCGCGTAGCAACGATCCTCTCCCATGCCCACACATGCAATAAGATGACTCCTGCAAAAAATGTTGGTCCTTGCTCAATAGCAAACCTGATGCATGTCTTGATATAAATATGCAAGTAAACATGGTTCCCACCCATATCAAGTGCCATATATCATCATACTCTTAATGCATATAACCATCCACTTGGAAATTACCGAGACCATCTATAAGACATCAGTGGCCCTGTAATCAAACCAACTAAGATAATGGTGAGCTCATGTACCTCCCCCAATGTAGGGAGTCAAGCCACTTTGACAATCTATAACTTTGATCTTCTCCTCACCAAAAATCCTCACCATGCATGTGGAACCTATGTCAATGTTGTTCTCAATGAGCTCCCCATGAATAGGAATCCTCAGGATGCACCAAACATTCTCTAGAGTAATCATCTACTCTCCTATCAGTAAATGAAAAGTTGTCGTCTTAGATCTCTGTTTGTCAACAAGAGTTGTCATCATCGATTTATGAATGCAAACCTTTGACATATACGCAATGCAGTCTAGCCCAACTGCTTGGAGGAATTGAATCTCAAAATCCTAAATGTTTGCTAATCGATCCAATAGTTGAGGTCTCCTCTCTCACATATATAATGGATGAAGTGTAGCCTACAAGCATTGAACCCATAACATCGAGTTAAATTTTTATTCTCAAAAATTTCAAGTCTACAAAAAAATTGAGAAAATGTGCTAGAGTTTGTGAAAATGTGAGTATGTTTTTATGCAAACATGTCACTTTCTGCAAACACAAGTCTATTTTATGCAAATGTGTCACTTTTCAATAAACATGATAAATCCCTAAAAATGTTGCTCGTGCGGTTGTATTTTGCATACATGATTGTCAAATGCATCGCTCTAATGCATACACGCTAGTTTATAGCAATGGCATCACCCTAAAGAAAACACAATCATTTCTAAACTACACACATGGTAATATTGCACCAAATGTGACAATCCTAAAGATTTCCGCATTTGCAAGCCCTACATTTGGCTAAGAATTTGAAGTGGGAAAATAAAGTGGAGGTGAAAGTTAGGGTATTGCGTACCGTAGTGCCTATGTCAGTTGGACATTAGTACTGTCAAATTAGCTTCGCATAGTGTGGTGCTCCTGAAACTTGTGCCATGAAAAACAATCATTTGTAGCTAGAAATCACCAGAGAGAAAAAATATGAGAAGGATGAGAGTGAAAATGAGGAACCTTTGAACCCTAATTGCCTATTTAAGGCCCCCAAAACCTAGGGTTTTTCCTGTGATTTCCCTACTAAGTTATCTTTAGAGCACCCTAGTTCATCCTAGTTATTATTTGCGAATGGGTGATCCCACAAAACTAGTTTACAATTCCATTGAGGAAGGAAAATTGCAAAAAATGCCCCCATGAAGAAAATTTTTGGTTTGGGGGGGTTCACTCTAACCCAAAAGGGGTTCACTCGAACCCCCCTTCGAGCGAACCCTCTTTAATGATGGGACCCACTTTTTGCATGTTTTCTAGAATGGAAACAAAGGGAAATTTGAAAAAAATTTGAGCGAACTTTCACTCAAAAGGTCAAGGGGATGAGACCAAATTTCTACAAAAAATTCCTTTCGAAGCTCGGGTTGAGGATGAAAATGGAGGAAACTTCATAGACCCAACTGGATGATGGTAGTCCTCAAAACGAGCTATCCATCGAATATAATTTTAATATATTTTGGTTTTATTATGTATTTTATTTTTTACTTTAATTAAACATAATTTTTTACCAAAAATCAAGCTCACTGTTCTGCACATGTGGAAAAATAGTAGATTATAAAAAAAAATTCTAAAAAATATGTTCGTGCTAGGTATTGATGTCCTTGATCCAATAAAAAAAATTTGAATTTCGATACATACAAAAAAAATTATGTTGTTTACGATCTGCCTATGTCTGAATTATAATTGGTTTGACTTAAAAACTTGATTAAGAAAAAAATATTCAATAAAAAACTATGAAACCAAATAAAATTGTTAGATATCGTAGTTACAAAGCTAAATTCAAAAAAAAAAGAATTTTATCCTTCATAGAAAAAAAATTATGTTGTTTACAATGAGCATCACTCCTTAAAAATGGTGTTTACTGATAAAAACTAGTTTTCAAAGGAGATGGAAAATGAAATGCAATCTGATTCAATTTTTTTTTAAAATATATTTAGAATCTACAGACAAAATGTCACAAATCATAGTTCACATCATCTTCAAATTCCTCATGGTTTAGTAGCTATAGGTGCCTGAAAGTGAAGATTTAGTTAAAAAAAATTCAGTTCAATGTCCAGTTTGGCCAAAAATTGTAAACCAGTAATGTGGGATCACCCGAACCCTAGGGAAAAACTTTTCATCCCCTTCACATTTGAACTAGTCTTTATTCTTGTCATGAGCCTGACCTAAAAATTAATTTTTCTAGCCGACCTCCTGAGGGGGTAGTCTAATGTCCTATTGTCCTTCCATCATTCATTGGGGCACAGTGGGGCATCTTTAAATTTTTTTCAATCTTGATCTGACCATTGAATTTCTTTGAAACAATGTAGCAAGTACATTATGTCAAAGAGGGGCAAAATGTAGACATGTAAAAATGCCTAACGTGTATCACACATCCTAAAACTGCATTTTTCCATCATTTTAATTATCATCAATGCATTTTCACCATTTATCATCATTTGCATTAATAATCTCCTTTTAACATCATGTAGCATCATTTTCATCATTTAACCCTAATTTCCTCTATTATTATTATTATTTTTTAAAGACTACAAGAATTGGTCGGGTTTTCGTCTCCCTATAAAATGCAGTGCGCCTGGTAAAAAAAATTTCACGTGACTGGTGGCATTGGCACGACACGCCCTCCGGTACCATGGGTTTGTGGGGATACTAGACCTCGTGACCTATTGCCTACAATAGGATGCTTTCACCAATCAAGCTAGCCCCCCCACCCTAATTTCCTCTATTAATTAAATAATCTTGAATTATTTAATTAATTCATCATTTCATTTACTAATTATCCCCTTTATTCGGGCCTAGTTGAATAATTTTTAATTATTTAATTAGTTTAATTATTTAATTAGGTTAATCTAACTTTTCTTCTAATGTCCCATAATTAAATAATTTTAGTTATTTAATTATTCCATCTTTAATCCTCATTTTATTCAATCATTTTTTTATTAAAAAGAGCATATTCTTATCCTCCATAATTAAATAATTTATAATTATTTAATTATCTTAATTTATCTCCACAAAACATATTCCCAAGGAATATTCCCTTTTCAAAAATATCTTGACTAATTCTTGTTTCAAGAATTTCTAACCCTCCATTTTTTAGATCAAATCTCCACCCTTCATCCTCAAATATCTCAACCAATTTCCCACAAATGAGGAGATATTTTGAGTTGTAGTTCCAATCTCATCCCTTCATCTTCCTTTATTCACTCTCCTTTGTGGGTTTTAAGTTGCAATCTTAACTCTTCTTTGTGGGTATTGAGATTCAATGTAAATCCTTAATCCAAATCATGAAAATCTATAAAATCACCCTCATTCCTCCATAATCACCACCTAGAATTTGAGCATTGAGATAATCTTAGTTTGAGTTTTGAGAGAAATTGAGCATTCATTTCATCTTTCATCCATCATCTAGGTCATTCATTGAGCTTTTGCAAGCACAAGGAGCTAAGTTTTTAGCAATCCAACATTCATCAACAAGATTATCCTCCAAATGGGATGTAAGGTTTGCATTTATTCTTTGATTTCATTTGTTGAGTTTGATTTTCTAACCATTCGTGTGTTGATTTCATAGCACAAAAGCATTCAATCTCATTGGTATGTGGGCTTTTTTTATCATTTTATGTTTTGGGTCTTTAGATTTATAACCCTAATTGAAGAATTCTTTGTTGTTTATGTAATCTCCACTTAACTATCTTACAATGCTAATAAAATTATATTAGCTTTAATAAAATTTTAAGGAGAAAAGGATTGAATGGAGAAGCTAAGTGTATTATGTATTATCTTATTGTAGATCAACACAAACTTGCGGTTCTCTTTGGTGGCATTTTTAAGCTTGAATGGATTTTCCCATGTAATATTAGTGTTATTCTTTGTTTTATGAATGATCTTGTGAATTTCATAATTCATTATTTATACCATTATTATTTTAGATTAATAATCTATTACAACAAAATTAAATTAGATTTTTTCACTAATCTTATTGTTTATTGTAACCTCTAACCTAGATTCTCAATATATTTATGTACCTTTCCACCTTTTGTTAGTCCATATCATGATGGTATGAATTTATCAATACCTTCTAGAATGTGCTTATATATAATTTTTCACATTCATATAATTTTCCATAAAAATTTAGAGTTTTTGAACAACAATTCTAATTGTAGTATATAAGAATATTTTTCCCTTCAACTTGATAAATGTGCTTGGTATCAGAGTAAGGTGAATTTTCTATTAAGAAGGTGAATTTGATGAGGTAGAAGAAAAATTTGTAAGAATATTGAAGAAAAGGCATTGGAAGATACAAAGGTAAGTTACCTTTTAAATGCTTCAATTGTGGAAAAGTTGGTCATGTTGCCTTTAAATGTCATTTTAAAGAATCAGTGGATAGAAACAATAGAGATAAGCTCAAAAGAAGTCTTTATTCTATGGAGAGAAATCACTCTTCTAAAGATGAGGGTCATGATGATTTGGATGATGAAACTCTTTTCATGGGGACAAAAAGAGTGATATTGGAAAGTGTAAGGAGTCCAATACCCTATAGGCTGACAAAGATAATGAGAAATCAATGTTTGTGTGGACTGTCTTTCATAAAAATAAGAAGAAAATGCTTGGGTGCTTGACAGTGGTTGCTCTAACCACATGACTGGTGACAAGAGAAAGTTCACCAGCCTTGAGAATTGGAATGGTGGAGTTGCCAAGTTTGGTGGTGATGAGTCAACATAAATTTGTGGAAAGGGTACTATAACTATCGATAGAAAGAACAAGACTGAGGATGTTCTCTATGTCAAACGGTTGAAGCATAATCTCCTCAGTGTCATTCAAATGTGTAGTAAATGATAAAATATTACATTTCATGCCAAAGGTTGTGAAATTAGGAAGGAAAGGTCCAAAAGATTAGTTGCAGAAGGTATTATGATAAATAGAAATTTCTATCATCTAAAGGAATGTCAAATGGGAAAGTAGACAAAGACAAAATTTAGGAGCCAAGTGTCCTTGAGTAGCCTAACAGTTGAGGTAGATCCTACAATTGAACATATGGGATATGAAGCAACATTTAATGACATTTTTTCTTCAGAATTGGATCTAGAGTCAAAAGAACTTGAAGGCTGGGACTTCAATCCAAATATTTGGGAAGTAGGTCTTGACAGAAAACTATGGTCTACACTTGAAGATTTGAATGAAGCAAGAACACTAAATCAAAAATATGAGAGCTTGTTGAAGGCACAAGCTGGAGAATCGAAAGAAAAAATGACAAACTAAAAGCTCAAATAGAAGGAGATAAAAAATGTGAAACTAAACTCAATGAAGTAGAAGATGTGATATCAAGTTTAAAAGTCAAAATTGAAGAAGGAAAGAAAATTGAAGATTTATTGAATACCAAGCTCAATGATAAAGCTATTGAATGTGGAAAACTTGAAGAATTTTTTTTTGCCTTGAGAAAAGAACCAAAAAAAGCTAAAGAAAAAATTGACAAAAATTTGAGTTTGAAAGGAGGTTCTGAAATTTTTAAAGAGTTGATTAACTCTCAAAATCCATCAAAAGAAAAATCTGGTCTTAGTTTTGAAAAGTTAAAAATTCATATAGTTAGTGCATCTACAAACTTATATGATAACTTCAATACAAAAGGAAAGGATGATACAAAGGAGGGGAAAGCTTGCACTGAAGATTTTAAGAATAATGCTTCCAAAGATGTAGATTCAAGAAAAGATAGCAAGAAAGAAGGTGGATTCATTCCTGTCCAGAGAAGATTCAAAGGTCCTCGACCTGCAAGAAAAGATGCTCCTACCAATTTCAATCAATCTTTTCAAGGTCATTGTATTTCTTGCAATAAATTTGGGCATAAGTTTGTTGACTATAGATCTAGATAAAGAAGGAATGATCTAACATAGGTATAAGATATTTTGTGTCTCAAAGATACAATGCTACTTCATTTCATGGATATTTCTATGCTTGCAATAATTTTGGTCACAAGGTTGGAGAGTGTAGAGTTAAGGTTAAAAAAGGAACAACTTTATTTTGGAGCACAACATTGTGTGCTACAAATGCAATAAAGTTGGGCATATGATAAAATTTTGAAGATGTGGTTTTGTGAAGTCACTTGTTTAGAACCAAAAGAAGGATAGAACAATAAATCAACAAAAGAAGGGAAATCAAGTTTAGGAAAATGAGAAGAATGACTGTATTTGTGCATTCTACACAAGATCCTAAGATAAACTGAGACAACATTATCTTAGGGGGAGATTTCACTTGTAAAACATTTAGCTCCCTGATAAAGATTAGATGCTTAAGATTTTAGCATAGAAGAAGATTAAGACATGGTGTGTAGTATGAAGAAAGCTTTGTATGGTCTCAAGCAAGCTCCTAGAGCTTGGTATGCTAGATTGGATAAGTAATTACTTCAACAAGGTTTCAAGAAAGGCTATGTATGTCAAGGAGTTGTTGAAGAAGTTTGGCATGGAAGATTCTAAATCAGTAGGTACTCCTATGGTCACTAGTTGTCACTTGAGCAAGACTGATGAATCTCTAGAGGTTGATCAAAATATTGTTGTATTATGCATGTGGTATGTTTGGTTGTCAAATTTCAAGATAATCCTAAGAAAACTCATGATGAGGCTATAAAAATAATATTTAAATATTTGAAAGGGACTCTAGATTATGGTTTGTAGTATAAGAAGGATGATAAATTTTCTTTAAGTTCCTCTACTAATGCTGATTGGGTAGGATGTGTGGATGACCAAAGAAGTACAAGTGGAAGTGCATTTCTCTTAGGAGACAAATTGGTCTCATGATTCAGTAAAAAGTAGGACTCAGTGTCTTTATCCATAGTAGAAGCTGAATATATTGCTGCAACATCTTGCTGCACCTAAGTTCTTTGGATGAAGCAGAATTTGAAGGATATAAAGGTGGTGTATGATGAGACCATTCCTATACTATGTGACAATACCAATGCAATAAAAAATTCTAAGAATCTGGTGATGTATTCAAGGACCAAACACATTTCTATCTGGTATCACTTTCTAAGAGAAAGGTTATAGAGAAAGAAGTCAGATTGGAGTATGTGTCTTCCAAGGACCAAATTGCAGACATCTTCACTAAGGCATTCAAACGATAATTTTGAGTATCTCTGGTAGAAGTTGGGGGTTGTTTCCCCTCCTTGTTCTAACTAGATGCATAGATGATGCATCCATCTAGGGGGAGAAATTCTTGTCATATCCTTTTCTCTTCGATTGATGTGGGATACCTCTCAGGTGGAGCTAGTAGTTGGTTGGTTGTTGCTCTTAGGGTGAGCATGATAGAAAAGTGTAGTTGTTATTTATAAACAGGGAGAATGCTGGTGATAGGGGGAGCATGATGGAACGTGTTGATGGTTCTAATAGAATATCTTTTTCTCTTTGTCCTTGATGTCAAAGGGGGAGAGTGAGTAGATGTGTGTTTCCATCAATTCCAAAGGGGGATATTGTTGCACGTATGTTGTCATTGATGTCAACACTTGTGAAGTAGTAATGAGCGTGTCTATTGTCACTAGAAAAGATATTATGATGATATATTAAGATGAGGATTAGAAGCATTAAGATGAGGATTAGAAGTATTACGAATGTTTGGAAATGTTATTGATGGTATTGATCATGTTTTATACTCTCTCCTATTGTTCCTGAGGATGTATGCATATTGGAGGATCTTCTCTCCAGATGTTGGTGAAGGTTTCTATTACATGAAATTGCTATGAAGAATTGTTGGGAAAATTCTCCATATTCCTCTATTGTTGAAGATGTGGTCTTGCGGTTTGGGACTTAATGTATCTGTTATGTGGATGTTGCACTCTTATCTTTTTAGGTCACTAGTGCTTCCAAGGAGGTCTCTGGTAATTTCTATGTGTCGGTAGTCTGGTTGCTTGCCTGTTTTGGTCCAAAAAATGCTCTACATTTCTCCATGGTGATGGTTTTGCTCCTACGACTTGGTAGATGTGCTCTAAATGTTTGTATAGTGTCTCAGTTAAGCTTTCAGATATTTATGTTTATTGCAAGTTGATTTGTCAATGCCCCATCTCATGATTGTGTATTTTGTGCCTTTGGGATGAAGTGTTCTGGTTCTAATTGAAGTGTGGTATATGTTATGGGCATTAAAATGTGAAAGGATGATATGGAAGTGTTATTGGACATTCATGGAATGTCTCCCTATGGTTTGCACATAATTTTTTAATCTCTTTGATGTTGCATATTGTTTTGAGTTAGTTTTTTGGAAACTTATGGATGTTTGGCTGATAGGGCTTGTTCTCTTGTGCTATGTGATTGGGGGTTTGCACCAACATTAAAGGTTGTGTTAAGATGTGTTTGATTCTTACCCTATCCTATTGTGAATTTCATTGAGTAAAATCATTTGTTGGATGTGTTTTGGGCCAACCAGTAATGTGATACACATTCCATCTATACATTTCCTTGTTTCCACCTTAGGATGTGTTATAGTGTGTATGGTTTTTTGGATAAAAGTGGAAGATGTAATAAATTTTTTGGTCCTCTCTATCTCTTGGATAAGACCACTTTGCACCATATTGACGTTTTGTGTTCGACTTGTCAGAATTAACGTTTATCTGCTATTTTCGCCAACATAACTGATGTTGTAAGATTTTTTGAGTTCTTATAGAGGATATAAATGAAAGATCAAATCAGTTGTAAGTAGTGTGAGTGAGCAGAATTAATTGACCATCAAGAAAATTAGTGTGAAAGTGTGAGGAAGATAGATCAGATTCACTTGAACGCCTTAGTCAATAAAGTGTATTTTTGACATATGTTGTAATTTATATATCTTTTTGTATCCTGCTCTGAGATAGTGAATCTCATCAGGTCCTTGTATCTTACCATGGAGTAGTGAGCTTCAACCCACAATTTTGTAGCTTTCCCTAAGGTTGTGCACCTTAGCTTGCAAGTCCTTGGCAGTGAGCCTTATTATAATTTCATAGAGAGAATTTTATATTGTGAGTTAACTCTCATCATGGTTTTCCCCTCATTGGATTTTCCACGTAAATTTGGTGTTATCTTGTGCATGTGTGGTTCTTGTATTATCTTTCATAATACAAGAATAAGGGTTTCTAATCTTGTTAAGGGTTTTTAATTCATCTGTTTAAGAGTTTCTATTTTGGTTAAGAAGTTTGAGTTTGTTTTGGGCTGAAGGGTTTAAGTTTTGAAAATAATGATTCACCCCCCTCTTAGTCCAACAAGACCTAGTTCTACCAAGTGATACTCACTCCATCAAAGCTCACTGCATATATATAACTCTCTCCACCAAAGGGTTTCATTCCCCTTTATATTTTCTTATTTCATTTAAATTTAATTATGATGATCTTGAATATCCTCATATTTAAAGTAATCATCAAGTTCACAAACCTAGTCAACCAACTCTCCTAGATTCAAAACATTAGAAAATGTAGGGACATCTATCCTTTTCCCTTAGCAAATATTTTCAAGAGACCTCAAAACCCAATCATATATTTTATCTAAAGGTACATATTCTCTTCCTCTCTCTTTCATCCTTTCTTCAAGATTCTTCACTATTTTCTTCTCCACCATTTATAGGATCCCTTGTATGTCAAAATTTATTATAGCTATCTTGGTTTGTATTATTATAAAATTACACTCTTTCTAATGTATTATTTTTACTTCTAGTAGGAATTTTATGTCATGAGCAAATTAACACATATACAACTAAAACCCAATCTAGAAACTAGAACAATACAATTCCTTGACACAAATTTCCACAAGACCTAGACTAACTTCAAGATACCATTCCATATAGTCAAGAGTAGGGAACCAAATGAATGTTGACCTTTCCCTTGTATCAAAATTTCATAATTTTTTTTATAGGGCTTAAAAAGGTTCAAATGATAATTATTGACAAACTAAAATATGAGACTCCACACATATACCAAAATTAACATTTAATAACTACACTTTAAATTGATGTTTTCTTAAGTAAGATCACAAAAATTTTCTTTTAAAGGGTTTTAACCATTCATATATTTGGTTTAGTGTAGATCATCGGAAACCATTAGAAGATCCAAAAAACATTGATTTCAAATAGAAGAAAATTGAAATCCTTTTTCAGAACTAGTTGATTTTATAAATATTTATGAACATCAAACTTATAGGATTTTGTTGATTTTATTGAACCATGAAATAAAATATTACATTATATTTACTTGGGGAAAATTTGAAGGTAAATTCCCTTATAAAATTAATATTTTCTATTCTAATTCCCCCAAACCCATACAAGTTTAAACATAAATAAATAATTACATAGAAACTAGATGGCCCCATGCTAAGATTAGCTCCAAACAATGACTTTGAACTTCTCAAGCTTGGACTCTCAATCTACAAATATCACCTGCAAATTTCACCATTAACCTAAAATTAAATGATCTAGAATCGAACTATCATTTAAGATCCCTTTATACTTTTTTTATCAATATCTTTAATATGGTGCTAAAGTAAAGATATTCAAGAAAGAGTTTTTAAGAAAGATGAAGAGAGAAAGTAAGAGAATAACATATCCATCAATGTGGCAACAAATTTCAAAATCAAGAGATAATTTAGAAGTGGAGCTTAAAAATTTAAGTCATGAGTCACACCATTCTCCAAGATTAGTGTAAGTGACATGCAAGAATCAAACAAAAATTCAACACTTTAATAACTATGACATTCAATCTCCTCCTATTATAACTCTTCCTTCATGTGGGTAAACCTATTGGTAATATGAACATGCAAATGAGAGTGGCACATTTAATTTTTAACTCTATCCAATATTAATTCCTCAAACTTCCCTTCTCAAGCACTTGGATAGCAAGTTTACCAACTTATGTGGCAAGTGGAGTCCTCTAAATAGTTTGGACACCATTTTGAGAGGAAAAGTTATTTAATTTTGAAGGAACTCCTCCAAAATTGAGAAGCTAAATGTTAGAGCCAAAAACTAAAAATAAAAAAAATATTTCGTGAAAGTGACATGCAAGAATAAAAAAAAACTTCAGCACTTTAATAACTACGACATTCAAGCTCCTCCTATTACAAATCTTCCTTCATGTGGGTAAACCTATTGGTAATATGAACATGCAAATGAGAGTGGCACATTTAATTTTTAAATCTGTCCAATATTAATTCCTCAAACTTCCCTTCTCAAGCACTTGGATAGCAAGTTTACCAACTTATGTGGCAAGTGGAGTCCTCTAAATAGTTTGGACACCATTTTGAGAGGAAAATTTATTTAATTTTGAAGGTACTCCAAAATTGAGAAGCTAAATGTTAGAGCCAAAAACTAAATAAAAAATAAAAATTTTTGGTTGAAGTTGATTGCTCAATTCTCCAAGATGCTCTTGTTTCAAGAGGCCTATACCCATGGCTAGAAACTGTGCAAAGACCAACACTATTTGAAAGAAGGAATACAAGAGATCATTAAAGAACATTTGTGCAATCACAAAGAACAAGGTGAGTTTGGTTTGTGCATAATTTTTTTTCCCTTATATTTAGGTTCAAGTTTAATTTTTTTTTTTAAAAAAAACATTTTTTTGAATCATCTTCATAACAAAAATGTTGATTAGATTTTGGCAATGGAACCAATTGTTAGAAATTTACCTATTGCATACACTAGATCTCTAGGTTAAACACTTTTAAAATTCATGTGCATTGGCTTATCAATCCATGGACGATCACTCAAACCATGCTTAACTCCACATACTTGCTACTTGGATTGTGTACTTTTAGAAATAAATATACAATGATAAACAAAATTACACATAGGCCATTATCATAAATCCAATAAAGCTTCATCATATTCAATCATTGATATCAATTCATTACATCAATGGGGTTTATATAAGAAATTGTCTCTAATGAAACTAATTCTAAAAGGCTTACATTCATCCATTCCTTATCAATCCTATGCACTCGGGCTTTATTCTATCTAAAGACAACTAGTTTTAACTACTAGGTGTCTACTCTTAACTACTTGTGCTTAACTCATGGTGCTGATAAAAACACATACTGTAAGAAGCCTACCTTATCTCAACCCAATTTTTTTCTCCTTGCTGGCTTAATATTTCGATGTAGATAAAAAGATTTAAATATAAGATGAAACAAAATACCCAATGATGAAGTTATAATCAAATCAATCAAAACATAACATACCTAGAAAACGATGATGGCTTCTTATTGAATGAACAATCTAATTACAAATAGAGGATTGTTTATAGCTTATAATCAGATAGTCTAATTTAGAAAATTAGATCACATACAACATGCAAAATAGCCCAAAAATGTATACCAAACCCTAGCCAAGTGATTGAAGAATGAAGCCCTAGGTAGTCTTGATGAACTACCCTTCAATCTATGATTGAAGTAATACTGTTGCAACACTGTTGGTGGTTTGATATGACTGATAAAACTCTATAACAGTTGGTATGCAATCTGTACTTGAATTTAGATTACCCAAAAATGTTGAAGCTCATCAAATATTGTAAAAATAACTCAACTCATGAAATCACCTAGCTCAAAAGTGTAGTGAATTCACCCAACTTGACTCCAATGCTTGAAAAAGACTAAAATATGATTGATATCAAGTCTAAAACTTGATTTCCAACCACCTGTGATAATCTAATATGGATTTCCAACCAACCCACAATACAAAAACTCTTAAAATTGAAACCCCAATATGACAAAAGGGGCGATTTGTTCCTTGAAGACAAAATACAACTCAATCTACTTGATTCCTTCTTGGACTTGCAACAAAACCACTCTTCAAACCCTTATCTTAAAAGTTCTAACTCCGTAGAAGCATGTCAATTAGGCTCTATGATGAATTCCATGCAAATTCACCTCTCATGGTGGAATGGGGTCATCACCAAACCACTGTTGTTTCAAGGGAACACTACCTTGAATCAACTGAAATTCACTTCCATCCAAGAGAAGACTCTCTTCACAATTTTTTTTCAAAATATCAGTGCAACATGATCCTCTTTAGAGCCATCGATGCTTCTTAAATAAGGCTCCTAAAACAACCTTAGTCCAAACCGCCATAGAGAAGAATCTGATTTGATTTTATTAAAATATTCAATGCCTTCTTCCCTAAGGCATCTAAACTGCCCTTATCCAAAGGATCTGATTTTATCTTATTAAAATATTCTATGCCTTATTAACTAAGGTATCTAATCCTCCCTTATCAAAAGGATCTGATTTTATCTTATTAAAATATTCAATGCCTTCTCCATTAAGGCACTAGACCTCCCTTGACCAAGCCGACTTAGAAAAGAATCTAGTTTGATCTTAAATATTAAAATATTTGATGCCTTCTTAAACCGCAATAGGAGAGAGAATTAACTTCTAGAAGCAAATTAGATCTGATTTCATGTGGGTCGACCAACCAAGGAGGATAATAATATTTTAATTGTTTTAAAACTCCCTTCCTTATCTCTTATAAAATTGCTTTGAATTTGCAAGTAGACCATGAAATAATAATAAAATATAATCAACATTATATTTTATTTTCCATGAAGGATAATTCCCCTTTTTAATCTTCAAAAGCAACTCATCAAAATTATGATTCTCATGGCCAGATATCATTCCCTCGCCAGGTTGACTAGCTCACGGGAATGGTGAATGAGCTAGTACTCAATTCCAAGATGTCACTATGAGAATGGGGACATTACACATATAGATATAATAACTTTATGGTATTATAATATATGCTATTTATTAAAATAAATTTTTTTATTGGAAATTTTTATATACCCATACATATGAATTAAAAGATCATATGAAAGTTTACAATAAAAAACAACCATTTAGTATGCATGACTAGTTAGTATGTACAAACAATAGAGAAAAAAATAATAATTGTAAAGAGAAAGAAGTTGATGGAAACTAAGGCAATCATAAACTCTGTCCATTGGGTTGAAATGAGAAAATTATTTGTAGGGATTCAATCTATGGTATATGGTTGTAGCCCCCTACCCTAGGTCTAAATTTGAAACATTGAACCCTAAAAAAGGAAATCAAATCAAACTGTCAATGCAGATCCACTACCCCATTGTTTCTAGTCTCCAACTTTTTGCCTCACTTCAATTTCCACCACTAGGGAAAACTTTAGTGGAAAATTCTAGGAATCAACCAAGTCAAAATTGGTGAATTCTGGCTCCCAATAGAGTGCCCAAATTGCCTAGATTTTATGAAGTATAAGTCCAATGCATGTCCATTTGCCAATGAGTTTTTTAATGAGGCATATTAAAGCAACAAATTTGGCATTTTCAAACTACGCGTTTCAATTGGACCGACATATTTTTTCTTGGAATCTTGAAAGCATTTAATAAAACACCTATATATTCGCCAATACTATTAAAACAACATTGTATCAGGACCCATTTCGCCAATTAAAATTTACAAATAGTTGCTTGTGAAGACCCATTTCACCAACTAAAATTTATAAATAGTTGCTTATGAGGACCTATTTCTCCAATAACATTAAAAAATAATTACATTTGAGGACACATTTCGCCTTGAAAATTACAACACATCGTTGTATAAGTACGCGAGATTCACCAAATTTTTAATAAACCATTTAAAAATCCCGTGAAATTCACCAAATATGGAATCATGGATTGATATAAATACAATCAAAAGTGTCATTTATTCTTACACATTTTTTTCAGTTTTGAGGTTCTACTTCTCCATTCGGAAGTTAGCGAAAGCCGAAAGCATAGACTTAAAAGGTGAGTGATCATTTCTTCATAGTGTTATTAGTTATAATAATAAGTTTTCTTTCTCTTTTCCATTCTTGCTTCAACAAAGTGAACCTTATAAGTTAGAACCAAACTTTGAAGTTTCAAAGTTTTCATAACCTCCGACCCATCGAGTAGAAAGATGACCAAGAAAGACTTGCAACTCAACAAAGTTAACCATCGACCAAGTCAAGGAATCGCGAAGTTATGAAAATTTAGAACTTCGCGACAAGGTTATATAACTCTGAGGACTAGCGACTAAGTTTAGGAAAAGCCAAAATTTTATGATGTATTCCATGGTATTGAATTTGATATGTGATTTATTATTAATCCATTCCATGAACAAAAATAAATACAATCGAAAGTGTCATTTATTCAGAAGTCAGCCAAAGCCGAAAACGTAGACTTAAAGGCGAGTGATCATTTCTTCATAGTGTTATTAGTTATAATAACAAGTTTTCTTTATCTATTTTCAATTCTTGCTTCAGTCTTAAAGATGATATTGAGTAGGTAATGGGATCTATATTATTATTCTCTATCCTTAAACAAGAAGACATTTTTTTCCAGTTTTTATTCGAAGTGAGAGATGAATATGTCGAGCGAATCAGAGATCAATATGTTGAGCAACTTGAGCAGCAAGGGTAAGGCTCTTTTCGCTCCTCAGGGTGGTGAAGAGACTCCTGCCACTTCTTAGAATCCTTCTGCTCCTTGGGGTGGTAAGGCTCCTGCCGCTCCTCAGGCTCCTCAGGGTAGTGAAGAGACTCCTGTCACTCCTCAGGGTGGTAAAGAGATTGGGAGGCCATCAAAATTCCAAAAACTTAGACGTACCATAAATTATTACTTTAGAATCACCAAAGCTTCTAATCCATCAGGTCAAGATGGAGGTACATCATCAACAGTTCCACCAAATATTGGTAGCATTCCCAATACCTCACCTCCACCGGAAGGTCAAGTTGAGATTTTCATTGATTTAAATCAAAATGTATCAAATTAGGATAACAATATCGCAAAAGACGTTCCAAGTGATACCCTGGGCCCGGTTATCCAGAATGAGATAATTGACTTCGATGAGGATGATGATGTTGGTAGCAAGAAAAGGAAAAATAAACCAAAAAGGGGGCACGAGTGGGAAATGAAAAGGAGCTTTCAACTTGGTTGGTTGTCACAATACCCATTCATGGTACTAGTGGGGATTGGCAATGCAAACAATATTGAAAAGGAAACATTGGAAAAATGTAAGATTTTTAGTTGGAAATGTGGAAGAGCCAAGACGTTGCAACTAAAGATTGACACTATAGAAAAGCATATTGGTAAAGTTTATGAAAAACAAATCATAGACAGAAAGGAAGAATTAGTCGTACGATGGAAATCAAAGGAAGAATGTCTTCATGTTAGGTATGCCATGGATTATGAAGATCATGAAAAAAGAATGTCAAACATTGTTGCATGTAAAGGTACACTTGAGGCTTAATTTGGAAAAGCAACGAAAGGAGTAAATCTGTCAAAAACTATTAAGATGAGTGTTGTTTTTCATATTTTTTCCAGAGGGTGTCCTGTGACAAACTACCCAAAATATTCTGGTTTATTATCTTATTTGAATTTTCCTCACTATCCCTACCACATTGGTTAGTAAACGCTGGATGAGATTGGGAAAATTGTCTTGCTGCAGTGGAAAAAGAAGATTTAAAGGATAAAGTAAAAGAGTCAAATTTCATTGCATTATCTTTAGATGAAGTTATTGTGGTAGGCAATACTTCTTAGGTCTGTATGCATTTGTATACTATACAACAACGTGTTCGCCAAGCTCATCTTCTCTGTGTTCATAAAATGAAGAACAATTCAACATCACAAAATATATTTGAGCCAGTCAAAAAATATTTGAATGAAATTGGAGGTATGGATGAGTTGACAATTGCAAAAAAGTTGTGTGTGTAGGAGCTGCAGTGATGCAAGGTCAAAGGAACGGTGTTTGCACAAAGTTACAAACTACTTGTGCACCATACATGCTTGGCATTCACTACATGGCCCACAAAATGAATTTAGCATTCAAAATTGTTAGCAAGTTTCCTATAGTATCAAAAGTTAAAAATCTAGTCCGCGAGATTCACACATACTTCTGCTGAAGTCCTAAACGTTTCATAGAATTTCAAAATTTTGTTGAGGGAATAACACCAGGAAATGAGCTTCTCAAGGATTTCGATACCAAATGGATCTCCCTGCATGGACCATTGCAACGAGTTCTTTCAGAATATCAATCTTTGATTGGAGTGATGTATGAGCATCGCAACATAGTAGACAAAGCTCCTGACCTCTTACATAGGTTAAGCGATATAGGGAAACTCTTGACTTTAACTAGTCTTCTCCCCATGCTGGATGTGATGAACAAGCTTGTGAAGAAAGCCCAAGATAGAACTATGTATATTAATGAATATGGAAATCTACGTAAACTTACATGCTTGGCCCTCGATCATCTATATCTAGATCTAACACAAGATGGCCCAAATTATTTCATGTGGCGAAAAATTACTGATTTGAATGATCCTGATAATTATTTATAGTTTAATGCAAGTGGGCACTTATGCATCTATGTACATGGCTATGATATACAAATGTACCAATGTAAGACAACCAAACACTCTAGCAAAGAAGTAGCTGTTAACCAGGAATATTTTCAAGGAATTGTTAAATATGTTGGTGATAATTTGAAGAAAATTGCAAAATATCTTTCCTTAGAGATTTGTGAAAGATTCCCTCAACATGAAATACTTGAAGCCATGAGTATTGTGTATCCTCAATTTTGGGAAAATCGAGATAACCCGACATTTTTTCTTGCTTAGGTAAAAATCTTGATCGAACAATTTTTGAAAACTGTAACATACAATGAGCAGAAAATAGAACGAATTTTAGATGAAGCTAAGCTTAGAAAACAATGTGGGAGTTTTGCAATAGCTATGAGTGACTAGTATAAATCCATGGGAAAGGACAAGGCCTTTGAACTAGGATCAATAAAAAAGGTTTGGACAAGCTTAGGTTAGAGTGAAATATTGCGTGGTTCGATACCAAAATATTTCAAACTTGCTGATTTATGTCAAACAATGATATTGGGGTTAGTGGAGGATGAGAGAGTTTTCAATACATCAGGGTTTTTGAAATCAAAGTTAAGAAACAAACTAGACAAGAATTTGAAAAATTACTTGAGGATGAAAGGAATTGCGTATAATGTCAGAAATTTTCCTTTTGAAAGGGTACCCACAATTTGGAGGTCCACATGTGAAAGAAGAGGGGTTGGGTTGTCCAACACTCCAATTCCAAAGGCTGGTAGTGGTGGCACTAGCAGTGGCAATGGGACTTAGACATATGACATTGAAAAAAATGACACAATGAATGTTGAATTTGAGACACAGGCCAAAGAGAATGAAGAGCATAATTGGAATCAAATTCAAGATGACTCTTTTACTTTATCTGATGATGAACGTCAGTTTCAGGACACCCAATCCATTTGGGAAATCGAAGAGATTCAAGATAATTAGCAACTTTTAGGTATTTATATTGCACTTCATGGATCCCAGGATCATATTCCATTGTTCCATACTGTAGTTGATGATATTTTATATTGTATTCAATGAAATTGTGAATCATTGAACTTCATGATATTTAATTTTATATTGCACTTCATGAATCATATTCCAAAGTCAAACTGTAGTTGATAATGTTTTATGTTGTATTCCATGAAATTGTGATGTTTTATATTTTATATTGTATTTTATATTTTACATTAGTCCGTACATAGTATTCAATGAGGTGTCAGATGAGAGTTCCTTTGAAAATTTAAGGCATAATGTCATGTGGTCAATGAAACTTGGAACCTTAGAACCAAAGTCTGAAGTTTTGAAGTTTTCCAAACCTTCGACCCACCAACTAGAAATATGACCAAGAAATTATTGCAACTCAACAAAGTGAACTATCAACCATCTCAAGGATTCAGGGAGTTATGCAAATTTAGATCTCTGCGACAAGGTTATAAAACTCTGAGGGCTAGCGACTATTGAGTAAGGTTAGGAAAAGCACCAAAACTGTGACTTTGAGTGATAGTAACCACAACTATGAAAATAACCAAAAATCCATCATTCCAATTCCAATAATAGATAATCCACGACATGAATTCATATAAATGTTTAGTGGATATGCTAAGTAGTCATGGAGATTGAGTATTGATGTGTGAATTGTAGTGCAATTTCACTAAGATTATGGATGCCTGGAATGAAAATAAGTGCATCTTATAGTTCATGTTTTAATTGTGTTAAAAGTAAAACTTGAACATGTACTCAACGATTCATCACTCAACTCAATGCTTAATAACATATTAACAACAATGAACATAATAACAAGTGTATCTAGAAGTTGAAACCACTACCAAAATTTTTCTTCAAATGATATAATAAATAATACAGATAATTGAACATCAACACATTACTGAAGTCTGAATTTGAGCTTTTAAATTGATTATCACATGAAGGAATACATAGAGGCATTGGTAATGCAAAATCTTGCTCAAAGACAACTCTGCATAGAGCTGAGTTGGAACTTGGAAACTCATATTATCAAAAATTAAATCACTACATCACCTTTTCTAGCAACGTCCACTCTTCAGGTGTTGGAATTGTCATTTGTTCTAATTGATGTTTTTTGACTTGAAGATTTGTTAACAATTCATGATTCAAATTGGAACCTATCTTGGATTCTTCGTCAATTTTGCATTTAGGGTTAGCAATGGTTTGATGGAATCCAAATAGGTCACTACATCTGGGCTCTGAGGAAACTGGTCCAAATCAATCTTCCTTGCATCCTCCACCTTCTTTCTGAAATAATTCCATCTGACGAATCGCTCATTTGTGTCAAAAGCCTCTGGTAAACCAAGCTCTGTGAAGTTCCTTAACTTTTCATCCACCTTCTTCATCTTGTCTGCAGCCAAACACAAATATTTCTCTGTTTCACACATTCTCAAACACTTTTCAATGACAAATGACAATGCCATTGATATAGCAAGCCGATTAGTAATCCCTTTTGATTTCAAAACATTGTCACTAGCTTTGTAGACTGTTTGTTGAATTTGATTTGTTGATTTCTCTAATGCCATCACATTTTTGTTCTCCATTAAATATTTGTTGAGCTTCTTATGATGTTGTCTGATAGCATTAATCAATTGAAACATGTCACACAAATGATCCATCCCCTACATTATTTCATCCCAAATCTTTTGTTTCATATGCCTCATTGTTTCTCTACAAAATGAAGATAACTTATTTTGACAAGACTTAATTTCATTTTTGCTTCTAGCAGCTCTACCTCCAATCTTTCATTTCTCTTTCTCGCCTTCTCCAATTTTTGTTCCCACTATGCATTTCCATTTTCAATGCTCAGTCTTAATTTTTCTAAAGTGGATTTTTCCTCATCATATTTCTTGTTGCTCTCATCTAGCCTTTGCTTCAGTTCATTCACTGTAGTCTCATTCTGCTTATCCTCTTTGCTTGTTAATGTAGAGGAAAATTTTTTAATTATTTTTTCTAATTCATTGCTCTTGTTATCTATTGCTTTCCTCTTTGCTTTCTCATTTGCTAGGTCTTCCTATAACTTTTCAATTTGAATCTGCAACCTTTTTTTCTCTTTATCTTGCTTCAACAATGATGTGTACACCAATTCATTGTTCTTCTTTGATACATTAATTTTGTCAGTATTTCTAAGTCCAGAAAATTCCAATTGAAAATTGTTCACCTGGAATTCAGATGGAGCCATCTGATTTGCTGGTTTGTTTTGAATTGTGGGAACACGAAATGTGTACTCCATGATTTCTTTACTTGTGTCAAATGTGGGTAATACCATGGTTGTTGCAGGTTCTGAAGTTAGAGCAGATGCACTCTCCATCAGTTGCTTCTTTTCTTTTTTATTCAATTCTGATTTCTTTTTAAACTCTTCAATGTAATCAAAACTTGGGAATGCAGGAACAATAAAATGCTTGAATGGCGAAGGAATAGGAGTACTTGCAGTCGCTAATGATGTCGCAGCCAAACTAACTAGCATTGGGGGAGTGCCTGGAAATAACTCCTTTGTGGTGGATCCATTGGTAGTGTAACTTGGAGTTGGACTTGTCAAAATCCTTTGCCTCTTCTGTATGCCTTGATCACTTGGTGTTTCTATGGTATATTGTGTTGTCCTCTTGTGTGTAATTAGCTGTTGTAGCACATTTTGAACACTACTAGTACTACTACCCATACCATTGCCACTAGAGGCAGTGCCAGTTGCACTAAGCCCCCCACCATGGGCATGTCCAAGTTATGATTGTGTCTGACCATGAGGATGGGGATTTGAAATTGAAGCTCTAACAAATTGACCTATTTACCCTAGGTCTACTTTTTCACCTCCAACCCCAAGGCTAGATTTATCAACTGGTTTTCTATGCTTTACATCTATTTCCATCCAAGGGCCTTGTCTTTGGGACCCCAAAGGACCACCTTCATAACCCATTTTTTCAGCTATGGCTGCTCCTGTAGTAAATGTTTCTTTTGTGTCCTCACTTAAACCAAGTTTGAAATTGACATGGCTTTCTTCTTTCCTATCATCATCACTTTCTTCATCTTCTCGTTCATTCAGATTCTCTATATTCCATAATTTGATAAACTCAAGATCTTCTTCATTATCTCCATACTCTGTAAGAGCTCTTGGATCACCTAGGTCCTTCCTCATAGACCAAAAGGCAGTAATTTTTGATCATGACCAAATTTTTTTCTGTAACTTCCCTCTCTAGAGAATCTAGCATTTTTACTCTACTAGATGGTTTATGACTTTTTTCATAAAAAATGTTGTACCTCCTAATTCTCTTTCGATGCAATGCCATAATTTCTGCTAACAATTGTTCAAAATAAATACCATTCTCAACAACACTTTTCTCCATTGCTACTTTGACCTCATCCCAAGAATCCTTGTTTCTCAAGTTTTCAAGCAAGGGTTTACTTTGATGTTGAATTCTACTTCCAACATTCTTATTGAGCACAATCATTGATTTAATGGTGTCACATGGATCATATTGTTAGTGATAGATAGCATCAAAATCAATTTTTTTCAAAAGATCATGTGCCACACTAAATGTTTTTCTCTCGAATGTGATCCCTCCGCATGAAAAAGGTAAAGAAGGAAATAAGATCTTCTTTTCTTGAAGGGTAAAGTGTCTTTTATCAGTACTCTGCATCTTCCTTACATATTCCAAAGCAAAAACCCTTTCTGTCACATGTATTGGAAGTTTGTATGGCTATATTTCTGATCCATAAAATCTTAGCATAGTATATTCTTCCATTGAGTACCAATCAACCAATTGTATTTCTTTTCCTAGTTGAATGCAGTTTCTACATGACATAGGCAATCTAGGCATTAGAATATTTGTAATTGCTTGATGCAATGGAGCCAAAAAGTAGTCTACAAAATGACTATAGTTCCTTTGAGAATCATGCAACCTTATAACTGTGGTCCATTCATATACTGGAGCCATTTTCCTTTGTTCAGGATTACTATTACCATAGGGTTGAATCTAAAGCTTGTTGGTCTAAAAAATTCCTCTAAATTTGAATAGAAAAAGATAGCACAAGTAGCCTGTTGTGAACCTAAATGTCTTCATGGAACCTCCTTTAATCATTAAAAAATGAATATGCATGGATTCTACAATGTGCTCAATAAAATTATATTTGGCATGTGGAACACCATAATGGATATTATACACCATTTCAAGGAGGCATGCACCCACTTGCAAATTGTTATCCAGTCTAAGGCAAAATGCTAGCATGGAAATAGTATCTTGAACCCATGGTTTAAAAATATCCAAATCATAAGGAGGATTATGATCACCTTTCAATTTGTTTCTATCTTGAACTATTCTATTTAAGAAATATTTTTTCTCCATTTCATCCACTGCTTCATAATCATTAGCAAGCTTTTCTAGGTCAATGTGGGCATTTCCAAATTCTTCGGTTGTAAACCCCAAGCCCAACACTTTTCCAAGTTCTTCTACATTAATGGATATCAATTATTCTTTGCTATCTTTATTAACAATTGCTCTTTTATTATCATCATATTTTAGGGCACAAACCATGATAAATTATGGGCAAGGGAAAACCTCATATAACATCATGCACCCTAATCCAATTACCCACAGTGCACTAATACTATTAAATTGCAATTGCATTTTCTTTGTAGCCTTATTCTCAGATGAGAATATAAGTTCTGAGGTACGCCTACCATAGGTTTTAGGATAATAAATATCATGGTATTCATCAGTGAAATCTGGGGTTTTAAGCAATTTTGCATAATGTATTTTTTTATCCGACATTGCTCTAGTGGTATTGGTGGTAGACATGCTAATACAATCAACAATATGAAATTTGTGAATTCCCTATTAGTCCTTAATTTTTCTTAATTCTTAAGCCTCTTAACCCTAAACCTAAAATTCAAAGTTTGACAAAATAAGATTTTAAGAAACGTCAAGCGATGAAACGTAGCCACAAGAATTCTTTAACTTACCCATATTTTGAATTTTGATTCTTGAAGTTGAAACTACGTTGAAGCTTGAAACTGGGTTATTGGAATGGCTTTGTTGGAAGTGGAGCTGTGGAACCTAGAATAGGGTGGTGCACTGCAATGAGCAAACCGAATGACACCTGAAACGTCTACTCATTACTTATAGACTACACAATACACAATTAGGTAGTACAATGTACATGGCTGACAACATTTAAAACAAGCCATTAAAAATAATGATTTACTCCTGCATTGACAACAAATTCTAAACCGTTGATCTCTGTTAATCTAACGGTTATAGTGTGATTCCATAGGTTTAAGTTCACAAGTGTAGCGCTTTGTGCATTTCATTCCGGAATGCAATTACAACCATAGATCAAATGTTGATCGAACAGTTGAGTAATTTATGATATAAATAATAAACATAAAAAATGTGTTTTAAATTTGCTTTAAAGTTTAATGCGCTAGGATTGACATCAAGGCCAAGGGGCTAGAAATTTAACATTTCAAAGGCCTTAATAAAATGAATTACAATGTCACATTAATAAAACATTACACAACCATTAATAGCACTTAACTTGCAAAGGAATTAATAAAATGAATTACAATGTCACATTAATAACAAAACCATTTATTTTATTACAAATGAATTACAATGTCACATTATTACATAATACAAATACAAATGTAAGCACAAGCGCCAAGCTTCTGCTAGATCGCTGGTGAAAAGTTGAAAACATAAATGTGATATATGTATCTCTAAAAATAAATGGAACTTGTCGGGTCAACCACGAGCTCTGAAAATAAACACATGGGACTTGTCGAGTCAACCATACGCTCTAAAAATAAATGCAATGGGGAAAGGGGGCTGATCAAACTGGGGAAATGGGAGTCGTGAAGATACAAAATGTATTTAGCCCCTTTCAGAACTAGACTGATGCAAAAGATGAGGGCTAATAAAATTGCTCCCATGCAGAAGATGAGCACTAAAATTAAATGCATGGGAATTGCTTGGGAAACCATGTAGACAATGAGGGGTAGTAAAACTGCTCCCATCTTCTAGCAGTCTCCATGCATTAGGATAGCACTTATGTCCATCAGAGCTCCTCATCCTGGTTCAAAACCTGTCTGAGAAGTCAGGTGAACCAAATCAACTTCTTTCCAATTCCACCCATTCTGAACTTGAAGGAAATTGGTCTTTTACTCTGTAACTACATAACTGGAGGCAAGAGAATTTAGAGCATCCCCAATAATACCGCATCATCTTCTTCCTAAATCCTTATTAAGTTATTAACCCTAACAAATGAAATCATTTAGGACAATTCAACGAATGATTTTAGCTATGCTCACTATCCTTATTTATGGTCCAAAAGTGCTGCCAAAAGTGCCACTACTAGCCTGGTACCTTGTACACATCACACATGTCACATGTGAGCTCTGAGGTTGTGTATAATTACTACTGACTACTTAGTAATATTTGTGATTCGTACAAACCAAAAATCCAACTTAATCGGTACCTCAAGTTGGCCACATGCAAAGTTGGAAACTATAGCTCAAGTTGACAAGCTATCAATTGTGAAAATCAATAGTGCCACACAAGTTGTCTATTGTCAAAATCATTGGATTATTGGCATCATCATCTATGATTCTACAGTACTTCGTGTAGTATTCAATATAAAGCTATCCAATCAATCACTCTGGCTATTCATATGGTATTAATTCGTGCCACCGCCCAGTACCACAGTCAAATTGAGAATTTCAATAGAATAAATGAAAGGTAGAGTACTTCGATGCATTGAAAAGAGAGAATTAAATGTCTTGTTTTACCTTAATGATTATCAATATCCTAGCTAATAAGTCACAATAAATTTCGCTCACTTATGATCAGAACTATATGCTAATTTTTGAAACCAATCATTAATAAAATCTCAACCATTGATTTCTGAAAATCTAACGGTTCTAGGGTAAAAGCACAATGTTGTGTCACACTTTATAAAGGAAACGACCAACACTGATCCAATTTTTAAACTTGAATCACTAAAAAGTGGCATATATGTTTTGAATTTTGAAATAATGTAAACTAGTAAAATATGCATTTTTTAGTATATTTTATGTTTGTATTTTATTAAAAATATTAAAAAATTATTTTAAGCTAGTTTTTAATAAATAAAAACTATAATTTAGTTGCTAATAAAATTTTGAAAAATGAAGTTGCATGGGACGTCAAACTTTTTATAGTAATTTTTTTTTCTTTCAAAATTTTTGTGTTTTTATAACTTGAAATTTTAGTGCATGGATATATTTTTTTCCAATTTTGATAAATATATATTTTTAAATAAATATTAAAATGCGCATGAATAAAAAATACTATTTTCATCAGACATCAACTTTCATATTAAATATTTATCTAAAATGGAAAAAAATTATACTATCTTAAAATAGATTCTTTTATCTAGTGCATCATAATTTTTTCAATTTTTTTTAATAAGTTTTAGTATTTTTCCTTGACATAGTAATCAACCTAATATTTTGTGTTCATAACCTACTTTTAGTAAAACTAAAAAAAATAAAAAATAAAAATATATTTTTGAAAACTATACTTATGGATCTACAAAAGGGTATTTTTATATTTTAAAAAAAATGTTATTTACATTAGCATGAGTTATTGAAACTTCAAGTTTTTCAAATAATTTTATTTTTTTGGTAAATTAGACTCAAAGTGGTGCTCCATATATTTTTAGCCAACAATTTTAGTTGAAAAAGTTGTGGAAGATATGATTTAGCTAGAATGAATCTTAATAGATCATATGTTTGCCCAAAATTGATTTTTAGTTAGAAATACTTAAATTCAGTTGTGCTGATAAGTTGGCTGAAAGTGTGACACAACTTTGTGCTTTTACTCTCTATTGTTATTCCAGAGGTTTCATTTCGCAAGTCTAGTACTTCAAGGATTTAATTCTGGAATGCATCTATAGCTGTCCATCGAAAATTCATTAAACAATACCTCTTTCAAAATAAATTTTATGTATGTGCATAATTTAAAATGGGGACATCGCTAGGTTGACGAGACTCGACCCTCAGGATTAAAGAGTTAAGATCTAAGGCTTTGTCATAAAATATTTTGGTTTGACTTAGGCAATATTAAATGGTAAACAAGATGACCGACATACCTAAATAATTAATAAAATCTCAACCATTGATTTTTGAAAATCTAACAGTTCTAGTGTAATTCCAGAGGTTTCAATTCACAAATCTAGTGTTTGAGAGATATACTTCTGGAATGCAACTACAACCGTCCATCGAAAATTCATCAAACGATCATGGTCCATAATGTCATGTGGTCGTTGAAACTTGGAACCTTAGAACCAAAGTCTGAAGTTTCAAAGTTTTCGAAACCTCCGACCTATCGACTACAAAGATAGCCAAGAAAGACTTGCAACTAAGGTTAGAAAAATTTGCACTAACACTTCGCCACTGCATTTTTTTATTAGTTTGATATTATGTTTAAATCGCCAATGTTTTTTTCTTAATCATTTGAAAATAGGTTTAATTCGCCAATGAATTTTATTTCTTAGTTTGAAAACAAGTTTTAATCGCCAACAAAATTATTTTTTCTGGTTTGAAAACAGGTTTAATTCGGTAATCAAAATATTTTATTGGTTTGAAAATATATTTTAATCGCCAATGGAAAAATTTTAGTGGTTTTCAAAAAAATTCATTTCGCTAGGATTTTCCACAAACTTCTAGCGATTAGAAAAGATTCGCCAATGGACATTTTTTTTTCACAAAAAACAAAAAAATTCACCACTATAATTAATATTTTTATTGGGAAGTATACAAGATTCGCTAGGATTTTACACCTTCGCAGAGGGGGGGGTTTCTTAAAGTTTTCCCTGTCTAACACTATTTATCAAAGCAATAGTTTGAACTCAAACTTTAAGAAAATAATAAATAGGGACGAGGATAGTGATTTTTTAAGTGGCTAATATTTGTCAATTGGTTAATAGTTAAAATTTGGGAATCCAAATTTGGCTAATAGTTCAAGTTGTAATGGGACCTGAATTGCCACATTTTTACAAAATTTAATTTTAGTCTTATTTGAATTGCCAAAAAATTTATATTATTAAAAATTTTAACTCAAATTTTTTCCACAATATTTTATACATGATTAGATAAGATTTACCTAAAATTTATAAGTTATAGTAGAAATCTAAATTAATTTGACAATAGTATATCATAATTATTAGTTGCTTTAGGGCCATATTTAAAATCTTTAGTTGCCTCCATTATTTAAATATAATCTAATGAATCTCGTTGTATTTTGCAAGGTAAAATGTACTTGCAATCTATAATGCTCATGGGGCCCGAAATAAAAGAAACTTCAAGCCCCATTAGCATTATAGATTGCAGGTACATTTTACCTTGTGAAATACAACAAGGGTCGTTAGATTATATTTTAAATCAATGGTGGCAACTAAACATTATAGAGTCTACCCCTTAAACCCATCAATCATCTCCACCCTCTAGCCCTTACTTTTCCATGAGAATTGTTTTTTTAAATGGAAGGATTCACCATCATAATTAATGTATTTTTTTTTTATTTTTCAAGATTCACCAAGATTTTCTACAAAATTTTAGTGATGTAAAAAACCTCCAATAAAGTTCATATTTTTTTTTAAAAAGTAAAAATTCGCCAATAGAAATTAATATTTTTTCCAAAAGAAATGAAAGATTTGTCAAGATTTTATATCTTTTCTTGAGGGTGGGCTTCTTAAATTTATCATTGGACGAGGAGCAATCTTGTAAGAGGGTTCACCTAAGGGAAGATTAGCGGCCACCCATCCATCCTAAGAATCATATATAGGAAATACCATTAGTACCTCTAACCAAGAGGCAAAGGGATGGTAGTACAAATATCATTGCCGCCTTGTGGAGGAGAGGGTCAACTAGAAGGCTCAATAGTCTTGGCACACAATGAAAAAGTCTAGCTACTTGTAAGAAATAATTGTAATTGATTGATGACTCTTCTATTTGAGAGCAAGTGGTGGCAACCCTTGTGACAAATTCTTTGGAGGAATATGACTCATTATGCAAGACACACTACTTATAAAATATGGTCAATGAAGATTGAATCAAAACTGTGTAGTTGAATCTTGATAAAAAACATCATATAATTTGACACACTCTTAAAACATCACCTACATGAAAATAAAAGAGCTAAGGAGCTCTATAATTAATGGTTCACAAAACATAACACTTGATGAAGCTTTTGCAAATGAGGTAGCAAGCTAAATGGACTTGATCTTGCATCAAATTCCTTGGTTAAGCATATCTGAATTAGTGTAGTATTGGGATGGGTGACCTCTTAGGAAGTCTGAATGCTTCACCCTTGTAAACATCACCTAAATACAATCAATTTAAAGTAGACCATTAATGCTTATGAAAAACAAGTTCTTGTGAAACACTACCTATGAAATATGAATTGATGAATATTGACTCAAATGTATACAATTGAATTCTAATAAAAACATCACATGATTTGACAACTGCACAAATATCACCAACATGAAAAATTCTAAAAATATTTAATATAACACATGCTGGCCTTGTAATATAAATGGATGAAGATTGACTTAAAAAATATGTAGTTGAATCATGTTTAGGTAGACATGCTACAGGAACATCGCCTACATGAAAGTTCTAGAGGTGTCTGATCGTTTCTTCCAACCGGATCAGTTTGTTCTCCACGTAAGTAATGAAATTACTAGAAAAACGAAGTTTCCTGCACAGACTATGCTTTTTTCATACAATTTCTTCCTCCTTGACTTTAGGGCGGCCTCCACGGAAGCCATTACATCCTTATTTTACCTACGCACCCTACGTTTTCGAGGTGTGTTTAGCGCATGAAATGTATATCCCGCACTTATCGTTCATACCAGTTTTACGCGTATTTGACTGTGGATTTAAACTGTATATATAACTCCATCGTCCATCCCGTGTTTCCAACACATTCTTATCTTTCTTGCAGTAGATTGCCGCTTTAGCAGTGAGACGGAGATGGAGATTTCATGGCTATCGGACTTGGTAAGGAGGAAGGAATGATTTGTTAAACCTGTTACACTGTTTAGCGTATATTTTTTGATTTGATTGTGTGAAAGTTTTTATTATCAATATTTCAGATTAAATTTTATGATCTATTGTATTTGTTAAATCTTTTTCATTCAGTTTCTCACATATTTTTAAATTTAATTGTGTGAAAGTTTTTAATATCTACGTTTTGAATCAAAATTCACGATATTTGATTATCTCTTATATTCTGATGATAGATCATGAAGTTTGATCTGAGAAACTAATAGATCCTGAATTTTGATCTGAAATATTGATATTAAAGACTTTCACACAGTCAAATTTAGAAAGCTGTGACAAATAATCAAATATAAACGGCAGAAACTTCATGCTTTTAACAGACCCATTAAGTTTTATTTTATTTTAATGCCTAAAAGATTTCATACTTCTCTTGTAGGACATTGAAGCAAATGCTCTCAGTATGCCAACAGTGTCCTCACAAATCGAATCGTTGAAAGCCCTTCTCTTAGAAGATGAGTACAATTCAAGTGCATTTTCTGGGCCCCAAGTGCAGCAATGGAGGGAAGCTCATGAGCATGACAGCTTAACGACTACTCAACGCCTTCATCAACATGCACAGAATCAGGCTCATGGTTTTGGAGGACCCAATATCTCTGCTCATACAGATCCATCGTTTCAAGCTTCAGATAAATTGTTACACTGTTCAAATGCAGCAAATGATAGTGATAATGCGGTGAATGTAAACAGGCACAAGAAATACATCATGGCCGAACGCAAACGACGTCAGCAGGTCAACGAGAAGTTAATTGCTTTGTCATCTCTGGTTCCCGGTATAAAGAAGGTGATGGACCGTGGTACCATTTTTTTTCTATTCTTTACTTGGATAATGGATTGCAATTTACTGGAGAAAATTTTATACATGAACGTTTAGGCAGGACAGGACCTCCTTTTTTTTTTGTGGTTTTTATATCATTCATAAGATCATTTTGTTACTGATATGAGAACACGAGGTTGAAATCTTTTTGAGGAAGAGTCAAGGAATGAGAGGTATCCATTACACCAAAATAGTCTAGAGTATGATCCTAGCCTCATCCCTTAGGATGTCAGGATCTTCCATTAGGCAAGATTGGATTCCTAGTAGGCTCATTCAGAATTGTTCAGCTTCATCAGCAGACCAAAGACCTATTGATTTTATTAGTATTTTAAAATGATAAATATATTTTTTTATTGATAAAAAATTATCTTTAATTGTTAAATGGTTTGATGTTTAAGAATAATTAATGATGGAAAATGACGTCTACCTGTTCAAACAGTTGTTGGTAACTTACTCCTAATTCATGCTTAAAAGTAAAAAATATCTGTTGAACAATTTAGTATTTAAGAATCTTTGATGATAGAAAATGCCTGCTCAAACAGCTGTTGGTAAATTTACTCCTCATTCATGTTTAAAAATAAAAAATACCTGTTGAACAGTTTAGTATTTAAAAATCTTTGATGATAGAAAACAGCATTTAAGAGTAGATGGAATGAGTTTTTCATAGTTCATGTAGTATTTTAATTTTTTTTAGAATCAATTGTGAATGTTTTTGAATGTCATTTCAGATCACACATAATGATCTGTCATTAGAAAAAGTAGAGTGAATTTTTCTGTCCATGTAGTATTCAAAAAATTGCTTTGAAATTAATTGTCTATGTTTATGAATCGATGTTTTGGATCATACTTAGTGATCCATCATCATGAAGAAAAGAGTACTCAGAAACGTCTATTAAAAAACATACACAATTGATTCCAAAAACAACTTTTTGAACATTAAAGAGTTCACTCCAATAACCAATAATGATTTTATTTCCCAGCCACTAAAATAATAGATAATTATCCTATTTTTATTGATAAAAAATTACCTTTAACTGTTTTAAAAATAATCTACAATAAAATTTCTCAATCTAAATTTTACTATATCCAGAAACAAAGAAAAAAGAAGACAAGAATTCAGTTTATGATCTCATTTTGATTATACAAAACTCTATTATTATGTCTTGACATTGGAGAATTATGATAGTGCTATCAGGATTCAACGTGTAGTTTTCTGAGTCAAATTCATTGATCCATTTTTCACAAGTAGTGATTCACAAGAACCCATTTTTCATTATAATGAATGATCCACTTAGCACTCATTGCACCTAAGTGATGCTAACAGAGATGGAACATGGGACCTTCCTGGGAGGTCACCCATCCTAGTACTACTCCAACTCGATGCGCCATTCATTATCATGGAAGATGAGTTCTTGTGAACAACTACTAATGAAAAATGGATCAATGAGTTTGATTAAAAGAACTACATGATTGAATCCTGATAGCAATATCATAATTTGACACGCTCTGAAAAATAACCTAAATCCTTAGCACAGGGCTGTAAAAATTGTGTTTCTTGCACAACTCATTATAGAAGTTCCCAATTCGGGCATTAACATGACAGGTGAATTTGAACTGTTTGTGGCAGTTGAATAAGGAGAGTGTGCTAAGTGAGACGGTAAAATACGTGAAGCATCTGCAAGAGAAATTAAATGCATTTGAGCAGGGGCAGCCTGGTGTTGCTCTTCAACCTCAAACCAAGTCTTGTTATGAGCAGGCAGAAAAAGGAGATCCGGAGATCAAGGTACGACTTATCCAAAACAAGTTTTTGATTGGCATAGACTGCGCTGCCAGGAGAGGTTTGCTGGTAAAATGTCTCACCCAACTGGAAAATCTTGAGCTTTCAGTTGAGAACGCCAGCATATTTTCCTTTGCAGAAGAAACACTTCATCTCGCTTTTACTGGACAGGTCTTCACATTACACTTTTTAACGTTTACAGTTTCTGTAATTTCACCAGCTGTACATAATAATTATGACATTTCAGTATAATTGCAGATGGAGATGAAGAGTGGGTGCAACCTAGCCATTACTGACATAGTGGAAACTTTACAAGAAGTTTTCAGAGAGCCACACTGAATGGGAAGATCTTAAGCTGTCTGGATGTTGTGGTCAATGTGTCAACATTCTATGATGAGGTTGATTCTTATTGTAAAGTGCCGTTTGACTAGGTTGATTCAGGCATACTGAATAGTAAATTTCATATGTATCTTTTTATATTAGATTCAATTAAACTCAATTAAACTGTTGCACTTTCTCTTATAAGTGAACTCGTGTATGAATGTAAAAATCTTGTACTACTTGAAAGGAATATTTATAATAGTAACTGTTCCTTTGTTATATTTATTTCTATTTTAGGGGTTGAGATCAAGTGGTTGAAGTATTGAGTTTGATTTGTGAAGATTTAAATTCAAGTTTTTAAAGTAATATCTAATTTGAGATTCGAAGTGGTGATTTGGTTTTTCATTATTTGAATTCTAGTAGTAATTTGTAGGTTCAAATCGTCAAAGGGGTATCTAAAGTGAAATTGTAAGTGTGGACTCTTGCTCTTCCACTTCTCGGCTTCATGACTCTTGATCTTCTTAAGAAGTTAGGTGTGTGGATTAGTTTGACACATAATTTCCAAATGGAATGAGATTTATTGTTTGAACATAATTCTTAAGTGGAAAATGGTCCAAGCGCAAAGTGGTAAAAATTATTGTCATGATTCAAAAATGAAAATGGTCTAAGTAAAAAGTGGTAAAAATTATTGTCACAACTCAAACACGAGAATGGTCCAAATGCAAAATGGTCCAAATGGAAAGTGGTAAAAAATATTATCATGGCTTGAACATGAAAATGGTCCAAGTAGAAAGTGGTAAAAAATATTATCATGACTTGAATATGAAAATGGTCCAAGTGAAAAGTAGTAAACATTATTATCATGACTTGAGCATGAAAATGGTCCAAGCGGAAAGTGGTAAAAATTACTATCATAACTTGAACATGATAATGGTCCAAGTGGAAAGTGGTCAAAATTATTGTCACAACTCAAATATGAAAATGTCCTTACAACTTACTATGTATTGTGTGATCATTATAAAAACAAGGCCACACTATAGCAAATAAAAATAAAAATTAAATTAAATACTCCAAGCAAATTCTAAACTAGATCCAATCACATTATAATGTATAAAATATTAAAAAGGAGGCTATTGAACATTGTACACATTCTTGCAATTTAGGACAATTTGATTCAGGACAATTTGATTTAAAGTTCAATATTATTAGTGCAAAGAAAAGTGCATACTTTGCACTTTCCCCCAATAGTTTTGAGTTCACTATAGCCACATGTTGAGTCGTGTTGATTTAGTATTCAATTTGGGTTATTTAGGTGTAAACACCAATATAACTTAGAAAAAATTCATCCATCTACTCATTTTAGTCTCCATTGACCCATACATCTCATGTCCTAGTAATTCATAAATCGTAGATGTGATTATTAATGGAATCTTTTCTCTTAGACATGATTTTATCTTTCATAATTTAAAATGATTTTCCATTTAAGCCAAGATGATCCAAAATTAAAAAATACAATCATTATATGTTGACTTGCACGATAAATTATTTAAATTAAGATATACGTTTTTATATTTAAAAACATATCTTAATATTTTTAAATTCCAAAAAATAAATGAAATGACATAACAAATTTGATGATGGTTAAGATAAAAAATAAACCTACAAAACATACATACATTAAAATATAACATTTGATGGGTGTCTTTGCAATAAAACCATTTGTTAACCATCTAGACCCCATATGTTCTTCATATTTGCTATTTGTTATCTATTTATTGTTCATATGTTTGTTTTGGCTAAAAAATATGTTTTCCAACCTAAGTTGCATGTTCATTGTTGGTCTATGGCAGTGAATTTTATTGGTAAAGCAACAAAATCATCTTGTTTTCCTCATGCCCGAACTTTCTTTTGGTCTTCTCCCACTATCTTTATTTGCTAATAAATTGTCATTCATGTTAGCCACTGCATGTGTTCATTGATTGGAATATGTGGTTTTCCTCTTCCTCAAAGAAACTCGATGTTTCTAATGTAGATAATTTCCCGCAGGTTTATGTTGATCAAATGCCAAACATATATTCATATTCTCGACTCATGAAGATCACCAACAACTTGCAGATAAAGTGGCAGAAAGAGGTTGTGGTGTGGTTTATAAAGGAAAGCTATCTAGTAGTATTTTGGTAGTCATTAAAGAATATTGTGATAATCATTTTGGTTTAAAGAATATATTTTAAGTTTTTTTTTGTTTAGGTGATTTATTTAAAATCATACTAATAGATGGATCTTATTGAAGAAGCTAGCGTGATTTCAGATGAGCCACCTACACAAGTCAAAGCTTAGAGTGTCCTATTTAAGTTTTTCCATGAGAATCAATTCATGCATGAGTAGCAATTATCAAAAGGATCCATCATGTTTATTTTCTTTTCCTGATGGGATATTGCTACTAACAACATAAAAATAAAATGGTGTATGAGTACATGGCTAATAGATATATGGAAAAGTTTATATTTGCAAGAAGCAAGAAAGAGTAGATCATAAATTGGGCACAACTGTTTTCAATTGCTTTGGATGCAGCTCATGGAATAGCTTATTTACACCAAGATATTAATCGGTGAAGACTTCACACCAAAGATAATTGATTTTGGTTTGGCTATACTTTGTGCATCAAATTGGGGGACAAAAAATAGACAAATCAAATATTTGAAGAAAATATAATTGCATTATACATAATGCGTACATGCATTATATAACCAATGTAAACATCCAACAAAAAATAATCATAGTGGATTATAACAAATTGAGGAAAATCTTAAACATATGAAACATATGAAGAATCTTGGATAAAAATCTTAAACCTTTGAAGAATGGTCTAAATATAAGGGCATTGAAAGCTGGTAAGGGGATAGTTACTAAATCAACTTAGGCAAGCAAAGATTGTCCTCCAAGCAGCACAAGGAAGGTTTCTAAAAATTTGACTTCTCCCGTTCCAGATCAAGTCCCCAATCCAAAACTTGGGGAATCATCTCGGAAAAAATGTAGCCCTATCATGGATATGGTCTGTTCACCCTCGCAAACCATAAGTCTGTCTGAAAAGAGACGCCAAGACCTAGCTGAACCAATTGGGCTGAGAAGGAAAACTCAATCAAGTTATGAATTAACAGGGTTAATAGCAGTACAACCACCACTAAGAAAATCTCCAAATCAGTTTTTAATGGACCAATAGTTGATTGAAATTTTTTATAAGGTAATCAAGGAATCCAACACTACTTTTAACGAGGAAATTCAGGGGAAATTTTTTTCTGCCATTGAAAATGATATATTCCAAGCTAAAAAAGAACTTGCATTCCTATCATCCAAGAATTGCAATTGGAAGAACCCACTGAAAATCCAAGCCAATCATGTAGTATGGGTGATGGCTATAAGCCCCTCATTGAGAGGAAATTTACCTATATCACAATCTCCTCTTTTTTCACCATTTCCCCTTTCATCACCTTCAAAGAGGGGGCAAAAACCTAAGCAAAAGAAAACTCAATTTGAGATTGATGTTGGTATCCAAACTACATTAACTTCACCAGCTAAAAAAAAGAGGACTTTTAGTCCCCCGATGACAAGATCTAGGGCTGCTAAACGTAACCTGCAATCAGAGTTTGCTGCAGGGAATCTTTCTCAAAAGAAAACTTAGGGAAAGAGGGGAGAGGATTCCTCCCCTCGAGAAAAATGAAGGTGACATCGTGGAATGTTAGGGGCTTAAATGCCCCTAACAAGCGACGCCTATTCAGGTGGCAATTAGACTTAATAAACTTTGATATTTCTTTACTACAAGAAACGAAAATGAATTCGAGCTCAACTTTTTCTCTTTTTTCAAAATGGGCCAAATGGATATTCTATTCACATTTTGCTTCAGGGGCTTCTGAGGGTTTGGCATTTCTCTGGAATGAAAATAATGTTTCTCTCAGGGTAATTTTCTCCTTGTCAAATTGGGGCCTTGCTCTTGTAAAAAGTAAATTTTCTGATATTAAGTTTTGGCTCTTTAACATATATGGTCCTGTATCCATAAGTGAGAAACAAAATTTGTGGAGTTCTCTATCATCAGTTCTACACCTTCTATCGGGTTACTTGGTTGTGATTGGTGGGGAATTTAATCCTATTTTGGATGATTCTGAAAAGAAGGGTGGCATAATACTGAATAAAAGAGTTATGGGGGATTTTAAAAACTTTGTCTGTGAAAATAACTTATATGACTGTAAACCACAAAATGGTTCTTTCACCTAGACTAATAAAAGGAAGGATTTTTATCAAATTGCAGAGTGACTGGATCACTTTTTACTTTCTTCTTCCTGGTTGGACATGGATGTAGATACATCCTCTACTATACATGGTCTCCTTGGATCTGATCACTTCCGTTTGTCCTTCAACATCATTGAAAATAGAGCTGCTAAAAAGACTCCCTTCAAGTTTGAACCAATGTGGTTTAGGGATTCCTCCTTCATCCCTTTTATCAAGTTCTGGTGGCAAAGTGCTCCCTTCTTTACTGGATCACGAATGTTTCAGATAACTAAAAAGCTAAAGTTTCTAAAATGGAAAATTAAAATGTGGTTCAACCTACAACACTTTAAAAACATTTTCACAGAAAAAATAAGACTCCAAAATGAAATTGAATCTTTAAATGATTATGTTATGGTAAATGGCCTTAATTCAATAGCTTTTGAAAAAATCCTCGACTTCACAACTTGATGAAATTCTTCGGAGGGAAGAGTGTTACTGGAGACAAAAGTCTCATGATACATGGCTTGCAGAAGGTGATAGGAACACCAAATTCTTCCATGATTTTGCAAAAATAAAGAGGCAGAAAGGCATAATTTCCTCAATAACAAATATGGATGGAATACTCTTAGATGATGATAACAAAATTGAAAAAGAAGCTATCTCTTATTTCAGAAATTTACTCACTATTGAACCTGTTTCAATTGATAATTCCTTTCTCAAGGCTATTCCTACAGTGGTATCTCGCAATGACAATGACATGCTTATGGCCCCTTTCTCTGTTGACAAATTCAAAGCAATTGTCTTTGATTTATCCCCTGACAAATCCCTGGGCCTTGATGGATTTACTGCAAATTTCTTTCAAAAATGTTGGGAAATCATTGGTTTTGATGTATGGAGGGCCCTTGAAGAAGCTAGGTGTAATAGAAATATCCTTAAAGAGCTCAATAATACTTTTATTGCCATTATACCAAAAGTGGATTCTCCAAGCACCTTTGTAGATTTCAGACCCATTTCATTGTGCAACACCATCTATAAAATTTTCACTAAAGCAATTTCCATCCGCCTTGCGAATATCATCCCTCATATAATCTCAGAGGAGCAAGGCGGTTTCGTACCGGGGAAGGACACCACTGAAGGTGCCATCATAGCCCATGAAATACTGCATTCTATTAAATCTCATAAAATTCCAGCAATGATTCTCAAATTAGATATGATGAAGGCCTACGATAGGGTGAATTGGAATTTTCTAAATTGGCTATCTTACACAAATTGGGTTTTGCAGAAAAATGGGTTAAATGGATTTTCTCATGTATTTCCACTGCAAGGTTCTCAGTTTTACTTAATAGCTCGTCTTGTGGTTTCTTCCCTTCATCCAGAGGTATCAGACAGGGTGACCCACTTTCTCCTTTCCTCTCCATACTTATGAATGAAGGCTTAAGTAGATCAATAAGAAGGGAAAATGTTTTAGGGGAGTGGAAAGGCATCTTAATTCCAAATATGCAGGAAGCTCAAACTCACAGACTCTTTGTAGATGATACCTTATTATATGGTCATGCTTCAATACCTGAACCTAAGGCAATCAAAAATATAATTACAATTTTTTCATTAGCCTCAGGTCAAAAAATTAACCCCTCAAAATTAATTTTTTTTTGTTCAATGTTCCAGATTTCATCCAAAACAGGCTAATAAAATTCTGGGGGTTTTTTTTGGGCTCTTTTCCTTGCTCTTATCTTGGCATACCATTCTTCTCTAGAAATAACCTTCATGCACTTTGGGAGAGAATTAGAAAATTAATTTCGGATAAAATATCCCTTTGGAAGCACAAATGGCTTACTTTTGCTGGGAAAATCCAAATGGTGAAGTATGTCCTAAATGCAGTCCCTATTTACGTGATGTTTGTTTTAGAGGCCCCCCTCCACACCCTAAATATGCTAAAATCCATCCACGCTCCTTTCTATGGAATTCTAATGTTGGGGGTAAAGAAAAAATACCACTCATAGTGTGGGACAAGGTTTGCTTACCAAAAGATCTTGGTGGAACTGGTATAAGAAATCTCAAATTGCAAAATACAGCTTTAGGTGCAAAGCTTGCTTGGAAACTGTATCAAAACCCACATTCAAGATGGGGGAAACTAATGTATTCAAAATATCCCTATTCACTCCCACGAGAATAATTGTTTAGGGCCTCCTCATTACCAAAAGGATCGGCAATTTGGAACTTCTTATCTTCATGTAGATCTGTCATCCTTCCTCACCTTTCATGGATGATCCATAATGGTAATAAAGCTAAATTCTGGGAGGATAGGTGGAATGGATATCCTGTTATTTCATCTTTTACAAAATGGGGGAATTTAGAGGAATGCCTGAAAAATCTATGGGGTCCCCTTGTTTCTGATTATTTTAATGTTGAATATATTGACTCCATTCCAAGAATTACTTGGAAATCTGTAGATAATTTAAATATCTCTCCATCTATTAAAGAAGCTTATAAAAAGGAGATGGATAAGAGGTGCATTATCTTCACACCTAAGGATGATGTCCTAATTTGGACTAAATCAAAATTAGGGGAATATTTAGTCAAAGAAGGTTACAATTCTCTTTTGGCCTCATTAAATAAATTGGATCTTCCACATGTTCTATTTTGGGATGATGCTTGTCTTCCTAAAGCTGGTGCTTTTACTTGGATTGCAGTTAATGGGAGGGCTTTAACTACTGAGAGACTTGACAAGTTGCGTCTTGTGAATGCTTTCCCATGTGTTTTCTGTGGTTATTTCTTAGAAACTGGGGATCATCTTTTTCTACACTGTCCATTTGCAAAGCATTGTTGGTATTGGATTTTTTCAAAACTCGGCTGGTTCTCCATGGTTGGTCCCACCTTACCAATTCATTTCCAATCTTGGCCCTTAATTCAGTCAGCTTCTTTTTTCCACAACTTATGGATTGTCACACCATCACTAGTATTGTGGTGCATTTGGACTGAAATAAATAATAGAATCTTCAGGAACAAGGGTTCTTCTATTGAGGAGATTCTTATTAAATTGGAATCTTCAATTTCAAAAGTTGTCAGATCTTACATCTTCAAGAAAGTTGAATCTTTAAAATTCTTCACTAATTGGGATAGTTTAATAATTAAGAATTGGCCCCAAGTTTCAAATCCTTACCATTCCATGGTACTTTTTCTAATAAAATATATAAGATACTGGCCTGTAAAGAGGCTAAATGGATATCTCCACCTATTAATTTTTTTAAACTTAACTATGATGGGGCATCAAGGGGTAACCCTGGAAAATATAGGGCTGAAATAGTTATAATGGATTCTGATGCTAACATTGTTAGAGCAGCTTGTAAAATGTTGCCGGTGGGAACAAACAATATGGCTGAACTTGAAGCCCTTAGCATGGGTCTAGATCTTGCAAGATCTCTTCAAATCAACTCATTAATAATTGAAGGTGACTCTATGGTTATTTTTCATGTTGTTGCACAACAAAAAACTCATGTTTGGCAGCTCCAGTATTTACTAGATAAGGTGCTATCTCAATTAAAATGTTTCAATACATTCTCACTTTCCCATTGTTACAGGGAAGCAAATACCCTTGCTGGCTTCTTAGCAAATAAAGCAATAAATGAGGAATTACCTTTTACAATTTTCAATAAGGAAATTTTCCCTGTGAACAAATAAAATCTTAAAGGGGGTTGCTTACATGATATGTTTCTTGTTTTGGGCTTCTGGTTATTGTGGCATTGGTTGAGTCTCCACTAAAGGTAAAAGGGATATTTGGCTAGATCTCTTTTATTGCAAAATAATTGTCTCAATATGAATACAAAGTTATTTTCCAAAAAATTTGGAGTGTAATCAACACACTCTGTTTTGAAACAAATTGCATACTATATTCCACTACACAACATATGAATACTGTAGCATCATTTTTTCGGCTCTTAACTTTATGGCTAATCGATCTATGCAGTGCTTCTAACTTATCATTCATTTTAGAAGGATCATGGTTTAGTGTTTCTCCATTGACCTTGATTTATATGGCCTCTTGCTTTCAGTGGCAATTTTGTGAACAACATGATTGTTGTCGATTGTGGTTAATGACCCTTCTACACAGTAGATGAATACTGTAGCATTATTTTTTTCAGCTCTTAATTTATGGTTGATCAATCTATGCAGTGGTTTTTAACTTATCATTCATTATAGAAGATTCATGGTTTAGTGTTTCTCCATTGGCCTTGATTTATATGGCCTCCTGCTTTCAGTGGCAATTTTATGAACATCATGATTGTTGTCGATTGTGGTAAATGACCCAAAGAGTTTCAATCTGTTTATGAATGATTTACATGGCTACTTTGGGCTGCTCTTGATTTCTCTTTGCTTGGTAACTTTTTGATTGGTATCATGTAAGCTCTTGGGATGTTATTGGATTTTCAATACGGAATTATCCCTTATTGGGTTTCAGCTTTACATAACTATTATCGGGTTGTGGAAGTCGCCTCTATTACACCTTTGAGTACTGGTGGTTTTGATTCACAAGGAATTCACTATTCCCAATTCGCTGGCACATGAGAAACTTGGTGCAATTTTTGAGATTTATTCATAAGAATGATTTTCTATCTAACAGTTGTTTTGGTGATCTTCTTCTGTTTATCAGGACATGAATTATGTATGTCAATTTTATGGAAACTATTAGGGGCTGCAACCGACTCAATGATAAACTTTCTCCTGAGGTTATGTTAGCTGGTGTAAATTTTTTTTTGGCTTTACACTTTCTGTTCGATGAATTTGTTAGATCCCACAACAGTGTTGCTTTTCCTCCACAGAAGAAAAAACTGAAGCTTTCTTTGGATCATTTACTATCATTGTCATACTACGAAGTTGTTTCTAGTTTGCCACCTGATAAGGAAAGATGACTTGCTATTGTATCTTGTTCTGGGTTTTTATCTTGTGGGGGGCTTCTTTGGGGGGTTAAATGAAAAAGACTATCTGTTCTCATTGTATGATTTTTTCCTTTTGGGTTTGGGTGGGTCCTAGGTCTAGGTTTTCTATCTTTTTTAGGAGCTATAACTAGAGGCTTTCTTCCCTGGTTCTTTCCTGCCGGTATGCTCCTTTTGAACCAGGGACTGTAAATTCTTCTTTTTATCAATAAAATTTCAGTGGCTTAGCCACTCTTATTTAAAAAAAAAAAACAAATTGAGAAAAATACAAGCTCATTTTGGATATTTGATTCACATTTTTAAAGCTCATCTGATTTTTTTTCCAATTTCAAGTCACATGAGAGGTAAGTGGTCTAAATTTTCATTTTTTTTTATAGAAAATCTTGTTTGCATTTTCATAAATTTTAATATTTAAAAAAATATATTTTTAATTTATTTTTAACTAGCCCCTCTAAACCTTCAATCAGAACCTAATTTAGATGAAAAAAGCTTGAAGAGAATCCCTCATCACTTGAATCTCCGATGACACTTACGACAAACCCTAGACAAAGGCAAGTTGATTTATTAGGACATTTAAAGAATAAAATAATTTAAATTTTAGAATTAGTTTTAACATTGAAGGCATCTGTAGTAAACCCCAACCATGCATCATTTGCTTCATCATTGGAAGCAACGATAAAGAAAGTTGACTTAGTCATGAGTCAAATCCATCAATAAAAAACTCATAGAGATGCATGCCACCAATTTTATACTACACAAATTTTTTAAGTTGTGACTCTTGGTCTTCCATAGGTTGTTTCTAGTGTGATTGCTTGAAAAGAGCTAACTATTAGTCTCATTGTTGTGCTCTCAAGAGCATGCATTGGTTTCATGTTGATTCTTGTATGAGTATAATATTTGTAAATGATTATCAATATAAAAAAAATGGTAGATATTAAGAGGTTTAAATAGGTGGAGCACACAAAAGCTCCTATTTTTGCTATAAAAATATAACATAGTGTCTAGTGTGCTCCCCCTAAAATGTTAACTTTTTTTGAGTATTTTAAAAATTGCTTTAGTGAAAATTAGCTAACATAATATAGTTTATGCCTATTTTCTACTAATTTTTTAATGAATATAATTTTTTTATTAATTTTCAAAGTGGACACATCCTGAAAAATAAAAAATGTATTTTTTAAAAAAACTAATTGAAAGTCATTTTTTTGGAATGTGTATAGAATATGGTCTAGAATGTAAAAATATAATTTATGTCAAATTTGGATGAAAGGATAAAAAATGACACCAAAAATACTATACATATATTTTCAACAAAAAAATAACACATTGACAAAAAATCAAGATCAAAACCTTAGCATATTCAAAATGTAAAATAATTATATGGTTAGAAAGATAAGAGAGCCCGATGTTATTGTGACATTTTTTAGATTAACATGTAAAGATTGCAAACTTGATGGATAACATGCTTGACATTTAATCACATTTTTTATATTTTATAGAAAACACACCTTTGAGAGTTGACAATGAGATCCAACCATTTGCGTTGGATGCCCAAGACAAATCCAACCATAATAGTTGGAAATATCCAAAGTAGATAATAATGTGCTTGCACTATAACATGAGTGTGCTATACCATGAGCATGTTTCTTTGCAAGTAAGAAACACTAAATAGTAAAAAAAACATGTGCATCTCACGAGTTTGGATATACATGCTCTATTTTTTCCTACAAACTATTCTTTCTCCAACATAGAAATTTTTTTTTATAATTTTTAGAAATTTCAATAATTGTTTTGATGAGACAAAATATGTCTCATCTATTAGCCAAATAAAAGCATGTATTTTTCTTAATTATGAAGTTTATCAAGACTGGATATGATGAGGAAAGTAAAAGATTTTTCAGTTGCAGCAGTCAAAGATTTCATTATATCTTGAAAATTACAATCTGGGTTCTTGAGATTTTTAGACAAAAATTCAAAGACAAGAAGGAAAAAACCCATTAAATTTCATGAAAAACCTAGTTCGTTATTTGAGAGAAAAAATCACCAATCCAATTCTCCGAAAATATGCTTCCATGCTCTGGAATTTTTGGAATTTGTTCATTTGTTTGCTTCTATGCTCCAGAATTATTGAAACTAAGTGAAGGACCATTTATGAAGAGGTTGAACAATTTGGGATTCTATGAAAAATTAAGGGATAATAGTTGAGAGCATCTAGGGGGTAGTTCCAAGCATTAAGGCAGGTTGTTGGGTTGTGCAAACAAATGAAGCATATCTAAGAGACAATTTTGGGTAGTTTGAACATTTTTGCAAGCATCTAGGAGCTATTTTATGAGCTTTAATGATGCACAAGGGAAATACATGAATTTTTCAGCAGTCAAATGTCTTTTTGGAGCTTGTTTAGAGGCTGCAAAATAGGTATATTTGTTTTGGACAACCAAAGAAGATTGACTCAACAAGATGAAGGAAAGACTCATCTTTTTCCCTCAACACATGTTCCTATGTTCTAGCAAGTTGTTGCACAACAATTAAGGCTCATCTTTGAGATTAGTTGAAGATAGGAATTCTATAAATTCATTGTAATCAAGGAATCAAATGGGGGAAGAGTTTTATAAAATAATTAAATTCAATTTTAGCAACAGTTGTTGTTTGTAGTTTTATTTCTTAGCAACAATTTCAATTCCAGTAATTACATTTCTAGTATTTCCCTTTACAAGTTTCCTAGGATAGATTTTATTTTATCAATTACATTTCCAGTATTTCCTTTTACAAGTTCCTTAGGATAGATTTAATTCCAACATTTCATTTACAAGCTCTTAGATTATATTTCATTCCAACAATTTCTTTCATGCATTGCCTTTCAATTCCGTCTGTAGAAGAAACATGTCATGCAATTGATTTCTTCTCCCTCTTGCATATTGCCAAGGACACCACCTTGGGTTGACATTGATAAGTTAAATGATGAGGAATGCAGCGACAATCATCATTTTTGGCGTTGTTGCTGGGGAAATGTGTCATTAGGGAGTTGTTGATGATCTGGTGACAGCAAGTCAAAAGAAAAATTAGTTTGGCAAGCTTTTTAGGTTTATTATTTTAGAAATTCCCTATTTTATTATTTTAGAAACCCTCCCAAACACTACAACAAATCCCTGTGATTAGCTCCCTTTTTTGCTTCCACCCACTATTTTAATGTATTTTTCTCCATTTTTTTGAAAAAGTTGGCGCTATTTATCGGGATGGTGCCATTTTTGGCATTTTTTGCACTGATTAGAACAAGTAGGCGCTAAATCAGGTGCTAATTAGCTCCGGGTTTAGCACCGGGTTTAATGACGGGTTTAGCTCTAGGTTTAGTGCTGGGTTGAGCGTCGAGTTTAGCACCGGATTTAGCACCAAATTTAGTGCTGGGTTTAGCGCCTAATTGTTCTAATCTAGCAGGGATTAGGGGTTTTCGAACAAAAAATCCTTCCCCAATATTCACTGGCCTTCAATTTTTTTCCTACATTTCACTTGCATCAAAAGATCCCTCAACCCTCAACCCTCAACCCCTATACCCTCTACCCTATACATTGGACCCTCAACCCTAATCCTTCAACCATATACCCTCAAACCTATACCCTAAATGCTCTACCTTCAACCCTTAACCATCAACCCTAAACCTTTAAACCCTAAACCCTTAAACCTTCTACCCTCTACCATCAACCCTAATCCATCAACCCTATACCCTCAACCCAATACCCTAAACCATCAATGCTATAGGTCCTCAACTCTAAACCGGCCTCTACCCTCTACCTTCAAATACCCAATACCATCTACCCTCGACCATCAACCCTTAAACCCTTAAACCCAGTAAACTCTCTACCCTAATCCCTCAACCCTCAACCCTTAAACTCTCAACCCTCTACCCTCAACCCTAAACCCTTAAACCCTAATCCCTCAACCCCTATACCCTCTACCCTATACATTGGACCCTCAACCCTAATCCTTCAACCATATACCCTAGTCAAACCTATACCCTAAACGCTCTACTCTTAACCCTTAACTATCAACCCTAAACCCTTAAACCATAAACCCTAAACCCTTAAACCTTCTACCCTCTACCCTTAACCCTAATCCCTCAACCCTATACCCTCAACCCAATACCCTAAACCATCAACCCTATAGGTCCTCATGAACTCTATATACCCTCAATTCTCAACCCTCTACCCTATACATTGGATCCTCAACCCTCATATATCTTTGTCCCTCCCTCCTCTTCTAATCTCCTCTCTATCTCACTTCTCCTTTCATCTCTCACTCCATCCATCCCTCCCTCTCTACTCTAATCCTTCAACCCTAAACCATCAACCCTTAAAACCTAATCCCTCAACCCCTATACCCTCTACCCTATACATTGGACCCTCAACCCTAATCCTTCAACCATATACCCTCAAACTTATACCCTAAACGCTCTACCCGCAACCCTTAACCATCATCCCTAAACCCTTAAACCTTCTACTCTAATCCCTCAACCCTATACCCTCAACCCAATACCCTAAACCATATTCAACCCTATAGGTCCTCAACTCTATACCCTCAATTCTCAACCCTCTACCCTATACATTGGATCCTCAACCCTCATATATCTCTATCCCTCCCTCCTCTTCTAGTCTCCTCTCTATCTCACTTCTCCCTCCATCTCTCGCTCCATCCATCCCTCCCTCTCTACCCTAATCCCTCAACCCTAAACCATCAACCCTTAAACCCTAATCCCTCAACCCCTATACCCTCTACCCTATACATTGGACCCACAACCCTAATCCTTCAACCATATACCCTCAAACTTATACCCTAAACGCTCTAACCTCAACCCTTAACCATCAACCCTAAACCCTTAAACCTTAAACCTTAAACCCTTAAACCTTCTACTCTCTACCCTCAACCCTATACCCTCAACCTAATACCCTAAACCATATTCAACCCTATAGGTCCTCAACTCTATACCCTCAATTCTCAACCCTCTACCCTATACATTGGATCCTCAACCCTCATATATCTCTATCCCTCCCTCCTCTTCTAGTCCCCTTTCTATCTCACCTTTCCCTCCATCTCTCACTCCATCCATCCCTCCCTCTCTACCTTAATCCCTCAACCCTAAACCATCAACCCTTAAACCCTTAAACACTCAATCCTAAACCCTAAACCCTCAACCCTCAACCCTCAGCCCTTAAACCCTAAACCCTTAAACTGGCCTCTACCCTCAACCCTCAACCCTCAACCCTTAAACCTTTAAACCCTAGTAAAATCTCTACCTTAATCCCTCAACCCTCAACCCTTAAACCCTAATCCCTCAACCCCTAGTACACCCTTTACCCTATACATTGGACCCTCAACCTTATGCGTCCCTTGGTGTGACTACAAGGGCCTAAAAATTCAACTATATCCCTTTTGTACATTTTATGGCATAATACACCTCATTTATGCATTCAATCATCTACAAATTTTCCCATGTTTAAAATTTTTGAGTAAAGGATAAAAAATTGTTTTTAAAGGATAATATGAAGATAATAGTATGATCTTAAATTTTAGAATTAATAGCATTTGAATTAAATGGCATTTTTATCTTCTTTTCAATTAAAAATTGTAATATTTAATTTGTAACATATTATAAAATAAATAAATAATAATAAAATTTATATCTTTCACTTCTCAGAAAGCAAAATAAATCCTTCCACATTTAGGGCTCGACCTAGAAACCCTAAACCATGGGGCATGCCAAAATTGTTCACATAGGGATTTGCACTCGAAGACAAGTTGAAAAACTCTTAAATCCTGTGCACATGGGACTACTCAGGCTGTGGGTATCCTATGGTGAGAATAGACCTCCAAGTTATGGGCTAGCTCCCTTTGGATATTTCTTAAAAATACTAATTTTTTAACAAAGGTAAAGGGTAAGAAGGATAATGCATACACTAAAAACTGCTAAAATAAGGTGATTTACCAGCTAATAAGTGATTTGAAAACTGCTAAAATCTCACACAAACTCAATAAATAAAGCCACATAATCTCACAACTCAGTTCTTCATGCCTGCAAAAATAATTCTAATGAAAGGCTCTGACTTTTCTAATGCTTAAAAAAAGGGAAAACAAAGATGTTTTCACAAATCTTTATGCAAGGGAATGAAAGCACTAACATAGACCTGGACTATGACATGATGTTCTTCATATTCAACATTGAAGGAATTTGATAAAATAAAGGTTAACACAATACTCTATCTTGTAACTCAAAATAAACACTAAAGAACAAAGAGATATGGAGAAGGAAATAAGAATTTTATTGAGAAATAGGAGATATTTGCATTACAAATCTCAAGAACTCACAAGAAAATGAGTTACAAAGTAAGAATAATCTGCTATTGCAGCCACCAAACTCAGAACTAGCCTTAAGAAATGAGAGAGAAGATAGACTTATAGAAAATCCTCCAAAATTTGAATCTGAATCTTGGCTCCAAAATATGATGTGTTGTCTTCCTTCTCCTCCAAACAAGGTATGTAACTGCAAGATAACTCTACCAAGAGTTGTGAATCACAAAACAACCTCATGGGTCGTATGCAACTGAAAACCCCTCCAAAATAGGGTTGTAACTGATTGAAACAAAGTGTTATGTGCCTCAAATTGCTCCTTGATTGAAGCTCTATCAAATGGAACTCTTAACTGAAGGTGAACTCTCCAGTAAGTGCTTCAAAATCCCTAACTTTACTCCACATGTTGGCTTAATTTCCTCAACCATCTCCATGATTTGTGCAAGGATTGAATGATCCATTTAACTCCCTTTTAACCAACATTTAAAAATTAAATATCAAAAGTACTTTATTTTTGCATTCAAAATATCATTTATTTTAAATGATTTATATTTATCATTTAAATAAAGATTTACATTTGAAACAAATGCAAAAAATGAAGGCTTTATCCTATATTTTGAAAATATGCATTTGGCATTTATTTTTGCATATGAATGAATAACTTTTATTAAAATGATTTATTTTATCATTTCAATAAAGTTTTACAAAATTTGTATTAAAATGCAAAAATAGAGGAATTTTACAAAATCAAAAGCAAAAGACTTAAGAGATTAAGTCTTTATGGAACATTCAAAATTTCATAAGGCAAATAAATGTGCCACGCATGAAAATGTGAATGAATTTTTTTAAATAAAAAACTTAAGGCACAAAATACCTTTTCCATCAAACCTTCTAGGGTCTCAACCCTAAAATGAAATGTGAACACTCATTTTAATTCATTCTTCTTGCTACCATGGAGAAACCCTAACTGAGCTTTCTCTAAGCTATAACTGTTGTATCTGACACCATTTCAGAAGGTTTTTGGTAGATTTAAAGCTGAAATTCAAAGGTAAATCTGATTCTGCTTCAAACCTGAAAGTTTACATGCATTTGAAAGCTTTTTGCATAGCTTACAAGCACAACCTCATACATTTTCTAATGGTTTTTCTCTGTGCTTCATTTCTCTGTCAACTCATCTCATATGATTTACTTTTTCTATTGATTTTATGTGTTTGGCCACCATGAATAAGTCTAGTTCGAGCTCTTCTGAGAAGAGAACCAAAGAAGACACGGGTTTTTGCATGGAACTCTCTAGAAAAGAAACTAAAGTAAGTTTTTTTCTTAAAATCTGTATAAAACTTGGAATGAGCTTGATTCAAACTTTTATATTTAACAAAATAATGAGATTTTACATTCTGTAAAAAAAAAGAGGATTTTTTTTTTTGTTTCTTGCTTCATCCAGGCCGCCATTGATAACCCGCTAGATGAGCTGCATAATCTTTTATTCCTGTTGAAAAAAAATGATTCATTCGAGCCTTGTATACACAGAGTAAAAAAATGTTTATTGCTAAACCCTTTTTTTTAATGGCCACGACCTCTGTATTTTCTTGAATGTATTGGTCTCTGTATTTTCAGAAAATGCTGAAGAAAATAAGAAAAAATTTAGACCCTCTGTATCATAGCTGTGGACAAAAGAAAAATTTGGGACTCTGAGAACTATCCATGCTGCAATATTTGGACTGTTTCATAATCTCCTTTGAACCTGTTGCTGCTCCAACTATCTCAACCATGGTTGATACTTTTTCACTGTATGGTTATTCATTATTGTGGCTGACAAGTAACTGTACTTGTTTATGCATCACTGTTTTAGCATAATTATACCTGTTGTTCTCAAAGTCATGAAATTCAACAAGGTGGTACATAATGATTGTCCCCTTCCTTTGTTGAAGACCACACAATATCCTTGTTGTAACTTCTAGAATGAATGCAAAATTATTACTGTTTTGTACCTTTGCCATTATTTATTGGAAGAAAATGCAAGAAATGATAGATTTCATTACTTCTTTTGGCACTCTTGCAACTTATGGATAAAGCCATGAAAATAAATGCTATAATATGCATCATGGACTGTCCTTTCATTTTCTCTTTTGGGCATTATACTATGACATTTCTCCTTGAAAATCTATGCAAGCTTCTTCTATTGTTCATTAAATTGATGCATAATATGACTGCCCCTTGATTACTATCCATATTATGCACTGTTTCATGCTGACAAACTTCCTTTCTTTGTCTTAAATTTGGCATTATGATAGTCCCAAACTGGTGGAAAAATATCACAAACTGTGAACTAGGTTAGTGAGAAATTTAAAGGGTTTTTTCATCTTATTTTTTTCTAATTTTTGTATAAAAATCTCAAAAACCTAGATGATAGTTTTTGAGATATTATTGAAAAATGTGACTGAAGTCCTTTGATGATCCTCCTTCACTTTGATGTCATTTATGATAATGATTTCAACTAACTCACCATTATAGGTGATGAGATATATACTTGAAGTTGATAAACATAATGCTTTTACACTCTCATTCCTCTTGAAACAAGAGGGCAACATGTTGGGCTCAACCCTTGTGGGAGCCACATTTTACACCACATGCTGTAATTTGATAAATCAAAACAACAACATTACTTTTCTTGTATCTGCACATGAAGCAAATAAGTTAGAAAAATAGTGAATTTGATAGTTTCTGGTGATTTGATCTGATAGTTTGTTTTCATTTATCTCCTAGATAATGATTAAGTTGATTTGATTTGATAATGGTTGTAAATTATATGTCCCTTGATCAAGCATGTAATTGGATCTCATGACCTGAGCTTTAACAAAAAATTACAATCAATTGCAGGTTCTGGAATTCAGGAGCAAAGGAGCTAAAGACACTAAAGATCAAGTTGGAGAATCAACCCTACATCATCCCTCAAGGCAATGACGGACATGACCTTCCTCTTATGTGTTTTTCTTTCTTAATTGATCTTTTGATGTATGATTTGCATTCACTATTGAATTAAATCAACTTAGTCATACCCACGACTTGTGTGGGGTTACAAAAACATGGATTTTTAATATATCAGTTATTTCAAAGTATGTAATGGTTGTGTCTCCATTTGAACTTGTTCTCAATTACATAATCTGAAATAACTAATATGAATTTATTCTAAGCACATGTCTTGTAATCAAAATTAAGTAATGAAGTAATGTTTTCGGCACACTTCACTAATTTAAGTGGGAAGCTAAAAATTAGTAACAGTAATATGATTATGGTTTTGTTTCACATGTTGTAATATTAAATATATAACAAAAAAAAATTATTGCATGAAATAAATAATAAATTTTCATTTTAAATATTTTTTTGCAGAACACAAGTCTTCCAGAAGCTCAAGATGATCCTTATGGTATATAGATCTAGAATATGTTGGTTCTGGTACAGATCACATGGCAGAGGATGATGATGACATAGATACAAAAGACATCGAGGATGATGACTATGATGATGACAATGATGATGATCACGATGGTGATGATGATGATGAGGCAGTTGCTGGTAGTAGCTAGTGACATTCATGATCATATAGACTGCATCATGGATCATTGTTGATATATCGTTATGATGCCTCTTTTCATGGTTACTATTATATGTATCATTTTCATAGCCTGTAGTACTATATTATTGAGTTGTATTATTTTGACATGTATCATTTTGAAATATATCATTTGGACATGTATCATTTTGATTTGTATCATTTTGAGTTATATAATTTGTCATTTTTAATTATATCATTTGTACATGTGTCATTTTGACTTATGTCGATTGTTGGACATGTATCATTTTGACATGTTATTAATCTAGTGGCATATTTGACTCACTTATTTTAATCACTTTTTTTATCTACTTATATAGATATTTGACTCACTTGTTTTAATTATAAATGATGATCATGTTATTAATAATTATCTTGTTATTTAATCATATGAGTTAAATAATTAAATTAATTACTCTATAATCATATGATTTATTTAAGAGACATGATATATTTAATTAATTAAATTGAAATAAAACATATTATTTAATTCACTTACTCTATAATCATATGAATTATTTAAGAGGCATGATATATTTAACTAATTAAATTGAAATAAAACATATTAAATTAATAAATGGAAAAAAAACAAGAAGCATTTTTAGAAGCAAAAAAAGAAGCAACAATGGAAGCCAAACTAGAAGCAAACTAAAAGCAATCTTGGAAGCAAAACTAGAAGTAAAATTGGAAGCAAAATTGGAAGCAAAATTGGAAGCAAATTTGGAAGCAAAATCCAAAGCAAAACTGGAGGCAAACCTGGAAGAAAAATTGGAAGCAAACGTGGAACCAACACAAGAAGAAAAACCAAAAGCAAAATTAGAAGCCAAACTAGAAGCAACAAAAATTGGTGCTAAACCCAACGCTAAATTCGGCGCTAAACCCGATGCTAATTCGGCGCCGAATTAAACTGACCATTTTGTGTTGAGTTTGATGCCAACAAAAGTTCTCAATTCATGAAATCAAATACACTAAAATCCGATGCTATTTTAAGTGCTAATTGCCTATTTTGTTGTAGTGAAAACAACAAGTCCAAAGGAAGAGGTTCTTGTATGCAAAGGTGACAACTCTTGTGCAATATCCTCAACCAGAGGACCATGAATTCAAGCCCCAACAATCAAAAGAATATTATTTGGACACCTTCAAAGTCCAAGGAGGCTTGTCTGATCAAATATTTGAAGGACAAGGAGTTGCATCCAGTCATGCATGCAACAAAATGTGAGGAAGGATTGCAAGATCTTTCCAATCAGCTCATGCATATACTAAAATCAACAATTATGGAGAAGGATGTCATTTAAAAGGAAGAAGGAACATCAAAGTTCAAATATTTAGCCATCTTCTTCTCATGGTTTTCTTCTTCTTTCAAAATGTTGAATGCATGGATCCATCCTTTGAGAAAATGATGTTATTTTTCACAACCAATTAATGGTTTTATGTAACCTATCTCTACATCAATAAGTAGAGTAGGTTTCTTTTCTACAACATAATAATAAAATCTCTATAATATCTTCAAAATAACTCAGAATATCTTTAGAAGCATCTCTAGTGCACCTCCTAGCAAATCCCTAGAGCAATTGTAATAAAAGTGGAGAGATTGGCTCCAGAAGTTCACTATAAGTTGTAGGAGGACCTGCAACATTTTAGGTGTGGTAGAGATGATGAGACAAAAAAATGTCTCATCTATTAGCCAAATAAAAGCATGTATTTTTCTTAATTATGAAGTTTATCAAGACTAGATATGATGAAGAAAGTAAAATATTTTTAGTTGCAACAGTCAAAGATTTCATCATATCTTGAAAATTACAATCTGGGTTCTTGAGATTTTTGGACAAAAATTTGAAGACAATAAGAAAAAAAATCCCATTAAATTTCACAAAAAACTAGTTCATGGTTTGAGAGAAACCTTCACCAGACTGATGCTCCAGAAATCTGCTTCCATGCTCTGGAATTTCTGAAATTTGTTCATCCGTTTGCTTCTATGCTGCAGAATTCTCAAAACTAAGTGAAGGATCATTTATGAAGAGGTTGAGCAATTTGGGATTCTATGAGAAATTAAGGGATAATAGTTGAGAGCATCTAGGGGGTAGTTCCAATCATTAAGGAAATTTTTTGAGTTGTGCAAACAAATGAAGCATATTTAAGAGACAATTTTGGGTAGTTTGAACATTTTTGCAAGCATCTAGGAGCTATTTTATGAGCTTTAATGATGCACAAGGGAAAGACATGACTTTTTTAGCAGTCAAATGTCTTTTTAGAGCTTGTTTAGGGGCTGCAAAATAGGCATATTTGTTTTGACCAAAGAAGATTAACTCAACAAGATGAAGGAAATACTCATCTTTTTCCCTCAACACATGTTCCTATCTTCTAGCAAGTTTTTGCACAACAATTAAGACTCATCTTTGAGATTAATTGAAGATAGGAACTCTATAAATTCATTGTAATCAAGGAATTAAATGGGGGAAGAGTTTTATAAAATAATTAAATTTAGTTTTTAGCAGCAGTTGTTGTTTGTAGTTTTATTTCTTAGCAATAATTTCATTTCTAGTAATTACATTTCCAGTATTTCCATTTACAAGTTTCCTAGGATAGATTTGATTTTATCAATTACATTTTCAGTATTTCCTTTTACAAGTTCCTTAGGATAGATTTAATTATAGCATTTCATTTACAAGCTCTTAAATTAGATTTGATTCCAACAATTTCTTTCATGCATTGCCTTTCAATTTCGTTTGTAGAAAAAACATGTCATGCAATTGATTTCTTCTCCCTCTTGCATATTTCCATGGACACCACGCTGGGTTGACATTGATAAGTTAAATGATGAGGAATGCAACAAGACTCATCATGTTTGACAAATATATCACCTTTTTATTTATTCATTGTCATAGAGGATTAACATTACATGTTTTTCAATTGAATTTGATAATTTGATTGATTATTTTCATGTTTTGAAGAACTTCATCAATTTTTTTCATGTTTTGAAGAATTAAAGAATGATTGTCTTTGTGTTTTGTCTTTCATTTTAATAATGTCAATTATTTTAACCGATTGTATTAAAGTGATATATTATTCAACATCATATCAATAAAATTGATCAAGAACCCATACATTGGAGGAATGTGAGTAAAAAATGAATGAGACAACTTTGTATAATTAAGAAATTGAAACTATGTCCTCTTTTCCATATCAATTTGATATTTGATAGTTTAAATGATTATGAAATAGTCTTGGTAAGAAGTTTAGTTCAAGTTTACAAGATATTTTCTTGGTAGCATGCCCATATGGCATTAAATTATGAGTGCTTAAATATTTCCTCTATGCCTAATGCATATTTTATTGGAATGTGAAGTACCAAAAATGAATGAGACAACTTTGTATAATTAAGAAATTGAAACTATGTCCTCTTTTCCATATCAATTTGATATTTGATAGTTTAAATGATTATGAAATAGTCTTGGTAAGAAGTTTAGTTCAAGTTTACAAGATATTTTCTTGGTAGCATGCCCATATGGCATTAAATTATGAGTGCTTAAATATTTCCTCTATGCCTAATGCATATTTTATTGTTGCCAATTCTCATATTATAGCCTCACAAAAACAATTCACACTTTAGATTATAATTCTATCAACTTGATCTACACTATTTTTTAGGGACAAATTAATTTTTATGATGGTAGATATGTTGCAAGTATGAGCAAGTTTGGTGATGTTGTCATTAATGTTTTCATTGATGTCAACATAGTTCAGTATGTTGCAGATTGTGCATGTATAGTTGAGATGTTATTGAGATGTTGTGAGTACATGGAGCTATCCTTATGATGTTGCAGATGTGCTGAAATGATGGGTTTCCAAGTGCTTTTGAGAAAATTAATAAAGAGTGAAGTCAAAGCTATGTATGAGTTTAGAATGTGCTCCGATATGTGCTCTGTGTTTCTTTTGTGTTGATCCTATGCTTGTGCAGATCTGAAGGATTGTTGATGATGATCCGATGGTGATATATACTGATTTGTAGCTTATGGCTTGATGGAATGTGAAAGTTGTGTTCACCGGCATGTGAACTATTATGGAAGAATTGGCTTTCTGTGGACTGGGATAAATGTTTATGCTCCGCAGTCCTTCACTATTTTGTTTCAGGTCTTGCAGATCTGGAATATGTCCTGTAATGGTGTTCTCTGAGTTTTGGGAAAGATGTTTGTGGTTTGGTGATCCAAAAGTTGTGTTTCAGAGTTGTTGTATGTGTTTGCACAGTCTGGATGGACTAATGGAAGGAGTTCGGTGTTCGAAGGTTGTTACACTTGATGCAAATTTATCTGGAAGTATCTAAGAAGTGTTCTCATGCATGATGAAGCATGTTATGTTGTCTGTGTGTCATCTTCTTGTTGGAAAGTGTGTACTTCAATGTTCATTTGTGTTTTCATTAGGTTTGGCCAACTTGGTATTTACACTTCATATGAAGAATCAAAATTTAATTAAGGAAGCATGTGGTTGATCCAAGACATTATTTTTGGTCTTGGTTAAGCATTTTATTGGTCCACTTCCATTACTTTCCACCGTGGGAATGTTGAGTTGCTAACCTAATTTGAATTTATGAAATGAAGCGTATGTGGTCGAACTTGGAGAAAGTTTCTAAGGTTGAAGATGGTATAAATGCAAGTTAAGATGTGAAGAATTAAACAATGCAAAGTAACAAAGTAAGCCACAAGTGAAGAGTAGAATTGTGCAAAAGTGAGTTGAGGCAACAATACTTCATTGTGCTAGAAACTTGAAGGTAGTGAGTTGAAGGTTTCTGCAATCTTTTGATCAAGGCTACAAATGTGTGTAAATTGTTGTGGTGGGTCTTTTGTTTTCTTTTGTATTAGTAGGCAGTGAGCCTCCCTGTTGGACAGTGAGTCCTTTCTGTAGGTACTAAGCCTTTGTATCTAGATAGTGAGTCCTCTTCTAGGTAGTGAGCCCCTGGCATTTGCATTCGATTTTTCTATCACTTTATATTGTGAGTTAATCCTCACAATGGTTTTTCCCTTGTTGGGTTTTCCATGTAAAATTTGGTGTTCATTGTGCTGATTTTTCTTTATGTTATTTGCATTTCATGTTCATACTTAATAACAGAATAGTGTGATTGTGGAATTGATAAGTGTTGAAGTTTAAAGTTTAAATTTGGCGACAACTGATTCACCCCCCCTCTCAGTTGTCCTGCACCTTTTTACAAGATCATAGTGGGAAATCATCTTCCACATAGTTTCTTTCATGCTCATTTTCAAGCTACCTCATTTCTTCAACTAGGTTAACTCTTACCCCCACCATCTCACAACCTACCACTTGTATCTTCCTCCTCACCACACATTTTAATCAAATATGAAGAGTATAGGACAATCACATGAGGATTATGTTCTAAGGAACCTAACATGATGTATTCTTTTCCATATCCAATAGAGGATGACATGTTTAGTTAGTTTTGTAAGATCATAAATACGTTTACCATTTAATGTACATCTCATTATTCCATTCCTATCATCACACACATTTTACCTATTTTATATCACATAGCCCAAACTTTCACACCTCCATCCATGTTTCATCCTATACAAATACCCTTACATGAAACCTTTGCTTCCACTCATTATTTATCAAATTTCTTCTCCATTAGTACTACGCACCTCAAGTGACCACTTCATGTCCTATATAAACCCTAAACATTACCTAATTCACCTTATGTTCCATTATTCCCTCTTAATATTTTCTAACTAGCCTCTAATATTTCACCCCATGTTCCATTAATATCTACTAGTCCATCCTTTGTTCCATTATTCCCTTTTATTCCCATCCCATCAACTTCTCTTCTTATATCTCGTGTTTCATTATTCCCTCTTGGACTTGTCACTTTATCTTCTTTTAATTCACCTTATGCTCCTTTATTCCCTTCCAAAACCATCCCAGTAGCCTCTCCTTTTTCATCATATGTTCCATTATCCCCTCTTGGTATTGTCCCTTTATTACTTCTATGATATACCACCTTTGTACACATTTCATCCTATACACATAAACTTACAAGAAATATTTCCTTCCACTCATTATTGAAAAACTCTCTTCTTCATTACTATTACACACCTCAAGTACCCACTTCATATCCTATAGTCAAATCATAAACACCTCCTAATTCATCCTACATTCCATTATTCCCTCCTAATAACATCCCATTAACCTCTAATAGTTCACCCCATGTTCTATTATACAATACTAGATTGTACCTTTAATCTCTACTAACACATCCTATGTTCCATTATCCCCTCTTGGTCTTGTCTCATCTTCTCCTAATTCACCCTATGTTCAATTATTCTCTCATAATACCATCCCATTAACATTTAATAATTCACCCTATGTTCTATAATCCCCTCTTGACCCATCCCACTAATCTCTTTTAGTCTATTCTATTTTCCATTATTCACTACTACTACCATCCCATTGTACCATCTATTATTCCATCCTATGTTCCATTATCCTCTCTTAGTCTTTCCCCTTTATCCCTTCTATGTCATACCACCTCCCTCCACATTTCATCCTATACACATACCCTTACAATAATCCTTTCCTTCAACTCATTATTGCCTGATTCTCTTCTCCATTACTACTTAGAACCTCAAGTTCCCACTTCATGTCCTATATTCAAACCCTAAACACCTCCTAATTCACCCTATGTTCCATTATTTTGTCCTAATCACATCCCATTAACCTCTAATAGTTCATCCCATGTTTTATTATTCTATCTTGGACCATCCCATAATCTCTACTAGTCCATCCTATGTTCCATTATCCCCTCCCGGTCTTGTCCCATTATCTTCTAATTAACCCCGTGTTACTTTATTCCCTCATAATCTCATCCCATTAGCATCTAAGGTTCCCTTACATTTCGTAATCCCATTCTGACCAATCCCACTAACCTCTCCTAGTCCATCCTATGTTCCATTATTCCATTCTACTTTCATCACATTGTAACCTCTCTTAGTCCATCCTATGTTCCATTATCCCCTCATGGTTTTGTTCCATTAGCTTCTCCTAATTCACTCTATGTTCCTTTATTCCCTCCTAATCCAATCCTGTTAACATTTAATATTTTACTCTATATTCCATGATTGCCTCCTAGTCCATCCCACTAATCTCTACTAGTCCATCCCATGTTCCATTATGCCCTTCTACACCCACCCTAGTATAACCTCTCTTATTTCACTCTATGTTCCATTATCCCCTCTTGGTATTTTCCATTTATCCCTTCTATGTTATACCACCTCCCTCCATATTTCATCCTATACACATACCCTTACAAAAAACCTTTCCTTCCACTCATCATTGATAAAATATCTTCTCCATTACTGATACATGCATCAATTACCCACTTCATATCCTATATTCAAACCCTAGACACCCCCTAATTCATCTTACGTCTCATTATCCCCTCCTAGTCACATCCCATTAAGTTCTAATAGAACTTTCACCCCATGTTTCATTATCGCATCATGACCTATCCCATTAATCTCTACTATTCCATCTTATGTTGCATTATCCCCTCTTGGTCTTTTCCATTATCTTCTCCTAATTCACCCTATGTTCCTTTATTCCCTCCTAATACCATCCCAATAGCATCTAATAGTTCACCCTATGTTCCATTATCCCCTCTTGGCCTATCCCACTAATCTCTTCTAGTCCATCCAATGCTTCATTGTTCCCTTCCACTCCCATCCTATTGTATCCTCTCTTATTTCACCCTATGTTACATGATCACATCTTGGTTTTTTCCCTTTATCCCTTCTATGTTATATCACCTCCCGCCACATTTCATCCTATACACATACCTTTATAAGAAACCTCTCCTTCCACTCATTATTAAAAAACTATCTTCTCCATTTCTACTACACACCTCAAGATCCCCCTTCATGTCCTATACTCAAACTCTAGACACCTCCTAATTCACCCTATATTCCATTATTATCTTATAATCCCATCCCATTAACCTCTAATAGTTCACCCTATGTTTTATCATATTTTCTTGGCCTGTTCCATTAATCTCTACTAGTCCATGATCCTAAGTTACATTGTCCCCTCTTGGCCTTGTTCCATTATCTTCTCCTAATTCACCATATGTTCCTTTATTCCCTCCTTATCCCATCCCATTAACATATAATAGTTCACCCTATGTTATATGATCCCCTCTTGGACCATCCCACTAATATCTTACTATTGGAAGCTTTGTTTGTCATTGATAAGGTTAGTGGATGTATGGCAGATGATGTACTATGGTGATGTCATTGATGCCAACATTTTCGTAATATCAATATTGTTGTGATGTCTACATTGATGCATAGCTAAAGATTGATAAGCATGATTGAATATGGTGTTTTCAATAATGTCAACTCATTGAATAGTTGAATAAGTTTTGGTCCAAAGTAGATCAAATCTATTGGATAAATTACTCAAGTCCCATAGTATAATTTTCAATGTATAGTGAACTAGTTTTGAGGTCCACATTGCTCCGCTATGAAGAATATGGTTATGCATTTTTGAGGTAATTTTGGTATATGTTGGAGTTGGAGTTGATAGAATATCACTCTAGATATGACAAAGTTACAGTGACAAATTACCTAATTGGAATGCTCTACATTCCACTGGAGATTATTATTATGGTATGCAGTTTTGAGGGAGTGTTTGCACATGTTAGAAGTGTCTTTGTTCTATGTGGAAAGTGCTTTGGAGGTACACGTGTCGAAATGTGGATGAAAAATTGGTTCATTCCATTGTTTCTTCACCAACGGTACCAACCTAAAGGGTTTGAGGTTGTGCAAAGTTAAAGTAAGTTTGGATCAGACTTATGAGAGTAATTATAGGTCATTCTAACCTATTTTTATGTGTCACACATTTTGGTTTATTTTGTGAGGTGTGTATGGTTGGATCTTGAGCTGATTGAGTATGAGGAAGAACAATACATCAATTAGGTTGACCTAATTAATTTTTTTGTTGGATGTGATATATATATATATATATAAGGCTAATTCCTTGTGTGAAGTGGTATGAGATGTATGATGCAAAATAATTGTGTGTGATATCTGAAGCAGAGTAGAGTGCAAAGAGATTGATAAGTGGTGAAGTATGAAGCATGTTAAGTCACTTTATAGGGCTTAATTGGAACTATCTTTAGCATATTGTAGATGCATTGTATCAGTTCAAATCATTGGTAGTGAGCCATTTCTTTTATTCTCTAGATAGTGGGTACTCTAGACAATGAGTCCACTTGGAAATGAGCCATTCTGTAATATCTTATATTTGGTTATAATATATTGTGAGCTATTCCTCATTGTGGTTTTTCCCTTTTTGGGTTTTCCACATAAACTTGGTGTTCTTGTGTTCTTTGGTGTGATGCATGATTTCCATGTTCCATTCTATTACTACACGTTTAATGTGATGCATTTAATGGATGTTTAAAGTTGATAAAAATGAATTTTAGGGTATACTAATTCACCCCCTCTCAGTATTTTGGATGTTCAACAATTGGTATTAGAGCTTGGTTCCTTCAATTGGATTGATCCCTGAGGTAGATCTTGGAGGTTGAACACATGGCTACAAGGAAGTATCCTATTCCTTTGGAAGAGATAATCCCTGAAGGGTTTATTGAAGAAGATTTTGAATTTGATATGGAAGGTGAAATCAAATCAACCCTTGATGATTTGGATAAAACAGAAGCTGAGAAGAGAGATCTGAAAAAGGATCTTAGTGATGTAGATGAATGTATTAAGAAGTTGAGAGAAAAAATCAAGAAAGCTATAGAGAGAGTCAAAGAAACAAATGAGCAGCTCAAGCAATCAAATGAGACTATCACCAATCTGAAAGTGCAAGTCCAAGAAGGAAAAAGAGTTGAAGACTATTTGAATGCCAAACTGAAAGATAAATTTGAAGAATGTTCGAAGCTTGACAAGAGATTGTAACTTTGAGATTAGATTTGGAAAAAGTAAGGATTCAAGAAGATCAATTTAAGAAGAGCTCCACATTGCTTGATGAGATGATTGTTGAATAGAATGGCTTCTAAGGAAAAATAAGGACTAGGGTTTGAGAAAGGAGAATGTTCAAATACATATCAAACCCCAAGCAATGCTGAGAAGAAGAATCACAAGAAGAGCAATGTTAAACAGGTCTAGAACCAAAAGAAATATTTCAAAAGGCCTCCTATCAGACAACCTAACGTAGATACCTAAAATTTTCCTAGCCTGTGACTAGAATTTTAACTTTCCCTAATGACTAAATAATGTTCAATTATTTAGTTATTAAATAAAATCATATTTCCACTATTAATTAAATGACTTTAATGTTATTTAATTAATTCATTTCAATTAATCTTCGTGATTAAATAAATAAATCCTATTATTTAATTATATCTTTAATTCAATTAATCTTCTTGATTAAATAAATAAATCATATTTATTTAATTATATCTTTAATTCAATTAATCTTCTTGATTAAATAAATAAATCTTATTTATTCAATTATATATTTAATTCAATTAATCTTCTTGATTAAATAAATAAATGTTATTTATTTAATTATATATTTAATTCAATTAATCTTCTTGATTAGTTAAATGAATCATATTTATTTAATTATATCTTTAATTCTTTATTCTTCTTGATTAAATAAATAAATCCTATTTATTTAATTAACATTCACCCACTCTCTTAAATTAAGTAATTACTTTAATTATTTAATTATCCCTATTTTCTCAACATTATCCATTCATCCTGAATAAATAAAACATTTTATTTATTTATCTAATTTCCACTTGCACATTCCTCAATTAATTAATTATTTTAATTAATTATTATTTATTCATGCAAAAAGCTAACTTAACTTATTCTTCTAATATTAAATAATTATCTTTAATTATTTAATTATTCTATAAATCCCTTTCGAAATATCTTGACTTAACTTGTCTGAAACATCATCCATTAATAAATAAACTTTTATTTATTAATCAATCTTATCTTTCACATTCCTCAATTAATTAATTATTTGATTTAATTAATTATTTCCTCAATCATGAAAAAAAAAACTCATCTTCTATCTCAAACTTATCTTGCACATTCCTCCAATAATTAATTAATTATATCATGCATTGTTTCCTCAAAACTTAACTCACACTTTTCTGATCAATCAATTCTCTTCACTCCCACTCACTCCAAGTCTTATGATCAATCAATTGACTTAGTTCTTCAATCAATATCTCATGCAACCAGTTAATTGGAATCATGTAGTCAGTTAACTAGGAAATCAATTCCTCTCATTCAGTCTTAGTCTTTGATATTAAATTAGCACCTCTTACTCCAGGTTGTTGATTCAATTTCCTAAAATATATCAAATAACCCTCATCCTTCTCATAATTCATTTGAAGAATTTGTAGAAAGGTATTGTCATATTGACTATTGAAGCAAATTGAACAAGCATATACTTGCATACTAGATCATCGTCGTTATCAAGCTTTGTAATCACAGAGGCTTCATGTTGAATCAAGTAATCAAACATCATTCTTCAATACAAATACACTCAACCATGGGATGGTATGATTGTAGTTTTTGAATTCATTGTGTGTGCCATTAGTTTATGTTAACCTTTCTTGTTTGGATTATGAAGCTTTGCAATTAAATTTCATGGGTAAGTGGGTCTTGTTATCTTGTTTTGAATTCATTTGAATTCATTTGTTGTTACTAATTTTTGGCTACCAACTAAATTAGTAAAGTTTTATCAGGCAGTTATTAAACTGGGGTGAGAAAAATTTTTGGCATTTGAGTAAATCAGATAAGAAAACCAAACATTCAAGGATTTATCAGGTACAAGTACATGTTTCATGGCTAGTTCATCATGTTCAACATTTTAGCATGTGGTGTAAAATGGGCTCCCACAAGGGTTGAACCCAGCATGCTGCTTTCTCATATTCAAAAGATGCAACAAATAGTGGTCGTGTGTTTTAATCATATCTCAAAAACTACGATCTGGGTTTTCATATTTTTGGATATAATTTATAAAACAATAAGGCAAAAATTCATAGTTTTTGAGAAATCTTCACCACTTCTAAGGAAAAAAGAAAAATCCACCTTTTTAGGAGGATTGTAAGGCTCAAAGGGCAATTCTACATTAGTTTTTAGGTCCCACATGGGTTGACCATTACTCAAGGGGAGTTTTGGACACTTAATCACTCAGTTTGCTCCAGTTTTGAGGCCTTTTTTGCATGCTTTTCAAACTTGCACGACCGATGATTCATCATGCATATTGGTGGAGTTGAGAGTTAAGTCTCAATATTATCATTTAATTTTAAATTGAAAAACACTTAGCTTGTATCTTTTGCATGATTTTAAATAAGACAAAATATGTAATTAAATATTAAAGGTAATAATTTATTACCTTAATATTTACCATGCAATGTAAAAAAAAAAAAAGAGCTCACATGATAAATATTAAAATAATCATATTGATTATCTTTAATATTTAATTGAATAGTCCTTTTTTCCCAAAATTATACAAAAAAAATGGAACAAATGGTGAGACATAACTGTAGTTTCACATCAGCTTTGCAGTTTAGATATTTTGACTTCAGTTATCTCCTCTTGAATTTTTGAAGCCCTTTATTGTATATAGGAAAAATACTTAATCTTTTTTCCTTAGTTCTTGATGATTTTTCCTTTGCATTTCTACAAAGAAGAGATTGATTTTGTAACTCATTTTTTCCATAGTATTTTATACTTTTTTTCAAGTTACTTAGTATTGTTATTTGCAGAAGTTCCTTACGAATATTCATTTGAATTCAGTGTTCACCTCTTCAATTTTTGGTGTTTTGTTTCTTCTAAATGATTTGATGCAAATTTATTGTGTTTTAAATCTGAAACCTTTAAATTTTGGTCTCATTTCTTGGATGCATGTACACAAAGCAATTTCTTCACAGGTCATAGATTGTGTTAAGTTTATCTCTTCTCTTAAGTTGTAAAACTTAGTTTTCCTTCATAAAGAAAGATTAAACAAGCCTTTTTGTGAAATATTTATGTGATTAAGGTGCTCAAATTGAATTGTGTCAACAGAATTCTAAGAGTATTAGCTGTGAAACAACTTGCATAGTAGTCATTATTAGGTGCATCACCGTAGTTTAAAGTTCAGTTTATGCATTTAATTCAAGCCTTCTTCCCTTTTCCTCCAAAATTATAGTCAATCATTAGAAAATCACAAAGGAAGCCGGCCTATAATCTGGAGGTTAACTTCCAACATAGGGTACCCACAACTTGAAAATTTTCCCATGTTACATAGGATTTCAAAGCATCTTTGTTTTTGCATTCGGGTGCACTCCTGTTAATAACAATTATATGGGAAAATTTGGTTTTGAATGGATCCAAAACCATATACAACAAGTTTTGAATGGACCTTAAACCATTAACAAGCAGGTTTTAACGGGGACCCGAAACCCACACAAAAAGACCAAGCTGCAAAAGCATAGAACAGAGACAACCAACAGTGAACTAGAGGTAGATTATAAAAGAAACAACATGAATAAAAAAAATTTCACCAATTGAAAAGGTTTAAACAGGATCCTCAACCCCAAAACAACCAATTACAAGGGAACTTACATCTAAGATCCACTTGAAATGACCAGGTAACCATCATCCTATAACAACTAGACTACAACACACTTATTAGCACCAACCAACAATGCACTTCCTAAAACATCCAGGTAACCATCAACCTGTATCAGTCGGACTGCAACACAACACTTATCATCACCAACCAACGAAACCAAACTCCCCACCTCAAAAGGAGAGTAAGGCATCAGAGTAGAACACTAGGAAACCTCCTAGCCACACCAACGGGGAAAAGGAAGCCTCTTGCAACACCATTGAACCCAAAGAGCCAAATCAAACTCCACCTCAAAAGGAATAGGCTCCCCTCTATAGGAGCAGATGCCATGAAGAAACTTACCACAACTGCAACCAAACTGTAACAAAAAAGAACTCCACCTCCATAGGAGCACGCACCACCTCTAAAGGTGTTGTAACAACAAGGACCAACAATAAGGAAATCACCTCCACAAATCCACAAACCCAAACTCTGCCTCTAAATGAGAGGGCTCCACCTTTGTAGGAGTAATCCTCACCTCAATAGAAGACTCGGACTGTAGAAAAGGGAAGAAATCCAACCAACCAGTAGCAAGGATCTCCATGACAACCACTAAAAACTTGAGAAGATGGCCCAACAAGAGACGCATATGGATAAACCCAACCATCCCACAAGGGGGTAAAGAGAACACACAAAAAAATAACAAATTCCTCACAGAAGAAGGAAAAAAAGAAGTAGAGAACACCTTAGCCACCAGCCAATAGAGAATAAACTTATGCTCAACAAAAAAACAACTTCCCTGCCCAGAGAACAATAGCATCCCTACCCAGTAAAACAACCAGTACCAACAAAGAGACAATGGACCTTGAACAGATAAGAAAATCCATACTACCAGGAAAAAAATCAAGCACTAAAAAGGAGCCAAAGGTACCAGCAAGAAGCAAGGCAAGGCGAGGAAAGACCCCCAACAAAGAGAGTGGGTAGCAGGCAAGACAATGAAGAGAAACTTCCAACCCTACATGCTAGTCAAGGTCTAAAACATTCCCATGACTAACCACAAACCACTCCACTAGAGTCAAACCAAAAACCTCCACCATCAAGCACCAAGAACAAGGGTAGCCAGAAGGCAGCACCAAACCAGAAGAAAGCAAAACAACCCAAATAAGGCAAGAGGAACCCAAGTAGGGAAGAAATAGGGAGAAGGCTAAACCAAAAAGCACGACCTCACCTCTAACACACTGGTCAGAGTCTAAAATAAGCCATAACCTTGAGCCACATCTTGAAAAGGACTGAAGCCTCACAAGGCACACCTAATTCCAACACATAGCAACCAGAAATGACCGCTTCCTAGCCACCAACGCACAAACCATAACCAGTCGCAGCCCAGCCCCCAATGCCCAAACGAAAGCCATACATAGCCCAACCGCTAAATCCCAAACCACGACATCATTTCCAAGAAGAAGAGTGATCCAAGTAAGGCAAGAGGAACCATTACAAGGAAGAAACTAGGAGAAGGCCAAACGAGAAAGCCCAACCACACCTCTAACATGCTAGTTAGAGTCCAAAATAATCCAAACCCCTGAGCCAAATCTTGAAAGGAAGCAGAGCCTCACAAGACACACCCACTCCCAACACACAACAACCAAAAAAGGCCACAACCCAACCGCCAACATCCAAAACACCACCAGCCGCAACCCAGCCTCCAACACCCAAACATCAACCTATCACTGCCTAGACACTAGCACCCAACCCTCAACATCATCCTCATCGTCAAGATCTGTTCCATCCTCCCCATCTACATAAGAGGATTTTAAACTCCTCGAACGAATCCTATTCCCTCCTCCTCCTTCATGAGCCATCCTAACATTACTCATATGTTATTATTGTTACTAAATTTGTTGATCCATATTCCCCTCACACATTTTGGCACGCCCGAATAATCTTTTGAGTGTTTTTTAAATTTTTTTGTAGGTTATAGTCAATAATTCAATTAAAACCCGTCATATTATTTTAATCATAAAAAATGGACGCATGAAATTTGTAAAACCATTTCTAGATTTTGTAGGCCTCACTCTTACTTTTTTGTAGCTTTTTATTGTTTTTAATTTCATGAAAAAATAAAAAAAATTATCGCAATTTTAGTTTGCTATATTTTTTTTAAAAATTGTTGGTAACCTTTAAAAATTCATATGTTTCATTCATCTCTAATAAATTTTACATGTTAAATTTTAGAAAAAGGTTTCTAGGTTTTGTAGATCTTCATTTTATCTTTCCAAAACATTTGATGATTTCAAATTTGATGCAAATTCAAGAAATTTGTTGCTACTTCAAAATGCTGCTATAATTGGTCAAAAAAGGTAAAAAATTACATCAATCTTTTTTTTTTCATTTCTTTCATTTTCGTAGAATAAGGTTTTTCTTGTTATTGATATCTTGATTTTCAACTTGTGGAAAATAGAGGATTAACTTTCACATTTTCAATTTGGGCTTTAAAAAAAATATCACATTTATTTTTGGTGCTTAAGAATTGACATGTATGCCTCACATTTCTTTTTTGGTGCACTAAAATTGAATAATACAACTTGAAAGCTTTGATTTGGTGCATTAAAATTTACCTACAATCTTCACATTTCATCTTGGTGCACTAAAATTGAACAATACAACTTGAATTCTTTGATTGGGTGCATTAAAATTTACCTACAATCTTCACATTTCATCTTAGTGCACTAAAATTGAACAATACAACTTGAACACTTTGATTTGGTGCTTTAAAATGAGTTCATTTTCTTTTGGTGCACTAAAATTGAACAATACAACTTGAATTCTTTGACTTGGTGCATTAAAATTTACGTACAATCTTCACATTTCATCTTGGTGCACTAAAATTGAACAATACAACTTGAACGCTTTGATTTGGTTGCTTTAAAGTGAATTCATTTTTCTTTGGTGCACTAAAATTATACAATACAACTTGAACGCTTTGATTTGGTGCATTAAAACTTACCTACAATTGTCACATTTCATTTTGGTGTCTAAAATTGAACATTTCATTTGGGCTTAGAATTTGATTGCAATGACAACAAATTGGTTTATGACATTTTGTATGAATGTTTGAAATCTAAAATATTTTAAGTTGGTTCTTTTAAAACATGAATTTTTATCTATAAACACCTCATTTGGGATTAAAATAAAATTGCAATGAATTTTCCACTATGTCTACCATGATTGGTAAGCCAAGAGCATATCATCTCCCCTTGTGTTTTTTGACAATCTTGGGTGATGAGAAACACTTTGGGCTCTTTGCATTTTTTTACATCCTTCCCTTTTAGATCGGGCCTACCTACAAGACACATCCCAAAAGGAGAACTCAAAGGCAACCCAAAGCAGGTTTCCACTCGAACCGCTATATAAATAACTTGTTAAGGTGAAAGCGAAGATTTAATTGACAAGTACCTTATCGACAGTGCCATTCAGAAAGGGGAGGTACCCAAGTGGTATATAGCACCCCTAGTAGGATTTTTTAAAGCCTTAAGTGGCGTGATAGACACTCGCAAGGCATCAAATCCTTGAGTAGTTACTAAACACCTTATTGTAGTTAGGTCCACCTTATTGATTGACCAAGTATTGGCGACATTTTTAGTGCAAGGGATGCATACTACACCCTAAATTTTTTACTTGCCATATGAACTCCTTTGAGATGAGACAAAAATACCTAGTTTACCATAAGATACTTGTAGCTTTTTGTGGAAAGGGTGATTTGGGTTATCCTCCCATGCTAGGAGGCCCCTATCTATCTACTCTTGCAAAGATAAAAGTGTATACACCCCTTTGGGTGTCCTTACCCTTGAGTTGAAGGAGATTCCAAGTTGTGGGCTTGAAAGTGTTACCATTGGCTTTGACCTTAGGGATAAAAATGCTTGAAATATTTTCAATGTGTTATTACCATTGTAAATTAGGTTGATTTTGACCTATCAACATTCAAAACATTACGATCAATTCATACACTTTGTTTGTTGTGTTTTATCACTTGATATATCTCAAAAAAATTATCTTAGACATCAAACCAACAAACATCAAAAACTTGCAAATTTATCAAATAAATTGTCATCAAAAAATTGGAAATTGTTGAAATAGAGTCGGTACAGTCAAATTTTGCCACTACTATCTCAAAAATTTATCACTATTGTTACAAAATATTACCACAGTCAACCTAATATCTGCTCGCTATTGTTCATTTGACCACTATTTCTATCATTGGTTGCATGATAGTCACTATCAAAATAGAGTCGCTTCTATAAAATTTTCCCCAGTTGTCCTAAAAATAAAATCGTTATTGTCCTAGACAGAAGCCGCTATTGTCCTACTTGTTGGCATATATCAAAATTTGTCACAAAATGATTTCAAAATATTGGCCTAAAAACTTTATTCAATTATCAGAGAACATTATCATCATTAGACCTATCAGTCACAATCAAACATCACCATCCTACACTTTGGATTTGGTTTACATAGGGTTCATAACTACCATCTTTTGGACACAACGTTAAAATCAAACTTGCACCATATTCTATCAACATCACCATTAGCAACCAAACATCAACCTAGTCTTGGACATGTATTGAACACAAGAAATGAAACCATCATCTTACTATTATTTTACAACAACCTTTACTTGCAACCTCATAGCTAGTTCAAGTAGAGCAATCAACATATCCTCTAAAGCATAGCAAAACATTGATTTGAGTTTTGTGAACTTTGTGTTCTAAACTATCATCAAATCAAAATATCAAAAATCCATTCATACTCTTATCCTAGGGTTTGAACATCCAAACATCATAGCATCATTTATCAAACAACACCCAAAATTAGCTCATCTCCTCATCATAGGGTTGAGTTCAAACTTGATCATCCAACTACCCCAACATCAATCCATAACAAACAACCAACAACCTTTGTCCAAATGGTATACAAACATCCCCTTTGTATTTCATTTTATCAAACAAAATCTCAAATCAAAATGTCATCCCATTTCCATAAGTTGTTATCTCAAGCTTACCAAGGTCTTTTGAGTTTGTTTATGACTACAACAAGATCACAACATAAAAATAAAATGGAAGCTAACAAAAGAAACTGTAATGCACCAAACACCAATACCACCAATGAGGAATCTCAACCATGGGGTTACAATCCTAAGACATACTCAACTCCCAAAGAACAACCAACATTCAAGGCTCAACCAAATCAACCACCTACTAATGTTGACATTTGCCATAAAAATCAATACAAATTTGATAGGCAACAAAATCAACCTCCTAATCCTGTAGATATGATCATAGAGGAATATGATAGTGAAAAGGAAATCATTGACGAAGTACTTTTAGAACACTTCCAAAATCCTAAAATGCAAAAATTAATGGACAAAATTATTGGGAAGGATCCAAACACATATTTCCTTAAACTAGCACAAAGTGGTGCCAAGCTTCCTACAAAATTTAACATTGAAATTCTTAAGGATCACAATCTCATTCCTTTGGGAGACCAATCGGTGGTGAGACAAGTATCTAAAGCAACACTAGATCCCAAGAGACCACCATTTCTATCAAAATCACATATCAATGATCAATATTTCCCACAAAATGTGGAGAATCCATTGTATAGACATCCTTCACAAATTGAACAAGTTGTGGTAGCTCAACGTGGTTGAGAAACTCCAAACCTCTTGAAAATTAAAAACATGCCACCACACAATTTAGAAACTAATACAATAGGACCCAACATATACGATAAATCTTCGAACACCCAACAACAAGGTCCTAATATTACTATGCAAAACGTGGGAAATCTTCCACCAAGACAACCACATGTAGTGAACCAACAAGGTAATAACCCTTTGCAACCGTGACTACATGTTACTAACCCACCCCAAGGACAATACATATATCAACAACCACCAAAAGATCAAAGCATGTACCAAGGAAATGTTCAAAATAAAACTCAATACATGCATCAACAATAATACTATGATCCTAACACATCATCGTCTACCCAAAATCCTCAACACCAAACATATGTCTCAACACCACCAAATGTCAATACCCAAAATCAAATATATTTTCAACCACAACAAAACACACACCTTCAAAATCAAGCACCCAATACTCCACAACACAACATCGGTGCACAACAACCTTCATCACAATATCAAACCTACACACCTCAACAACAACAAAACATACCTCAACAACAAAAAACATACCTCAAAAACAAAAAAACATACCTCAACAACAACACAACATACCTCAACAACAACATGGAATACCTCAACAACAACACAACATGACTCAACAACATCATACCCTCAATCCACAACACACCCACATCAATCCTCAAGAACCCCATCCTTCATCCTACACTCACAACATGGCCCAAGGGCCCTCATATATACAAACCTCACAATATATAACACACAACATTACTGGGAAACAAGGTTATAATGTCTCTCATTATCAAATGAACACACCAAGTGATGTTGTAACCTTACAAATCCAAAATCTAAACCAAAGGATATCAGATATTCAAATTGGGAAACCAAAGAAGAGCTACACTCTACAAGACATATGTCCATATGCCTTTGATTATTCCATATCCATGATACCTTTCCCTATGAACTTTGAAATACCAAAGTTTGACAAATACAGGGGAAGAGGAGATCCAATAGAACACGTGCGAGAATTCACGGTAGCTTGCATGGATGTACAACACAATGAAACCTATTTAATGAGACTTTTCCCATGAAGTATCAATGGTGTCGCTATCAAGTGGTTCTCTCATCTATCGCCTGGTATCAAAACCTTTGATGAGTTGTCAAACAAATTTGTTAACCATTTCTCATACAACATAGAGCAGCACATAATGGTCCTTGATCTATACAAAATTAAACAAAGCCAGGGGGAATCATTTTCTTCATATCTACAAAGATAGAGACATAAAGCTAGCAAATTTAAATGGCTCATTCCCAAGAAATAGCTTGTGGAAATCTGTCTCTAACATATAAGAAGACATTAGCTACCAGCTCACCATTTTGTGCCTTAGTAATTTTTATTAAACCATCGAAAAGGGTTTACTCATTGAAAGAGCTCTCATAGGAAGGGGAGTCATTAAACTGTATAACAAAAAAGACCAAGCTTCTAGTTCTAATGACAAACCTAAACTATGGGCAAAGAACAAGAACATTACCAATGATGGGGTGGTTGATGCCAAATTTATGAAAAACATATAACCTCCTAGTAATCCACAAAATAATGTCCAAGAAACTCAAGAAAATTATCCTCCAAAAAACACAAAAATAACTAGCTTACATATCCTCAAAATAACCAACAAACAAATCAAGGTTAGGATATCTAAAGAGGTTCGTGAAGGAAAAATAATCAAACTAGGAGAAAAATCACTCCATTGGAAGAAAATCTTGAGGTAGTTATGCATAAAATCATCCAAAAGAACCTTATAAGGCTTCCTAATCATGATAAAGAAACTTATGACAAACCAAAATTTAAACCCCCCGGTACAATGAGAGTGATCGATGTGAATTCCATAAGATCAAGGGTCACACAAAAAATAATTGTATGAGACTTAAAAACATTGTACACGACTTCATAGAAAAAGGAGAGGTCAACATTGAACATCATCTTGGGCACTTTGGTAATAGAGATGTGGGAATATACAAGGATCCAATCCCCAATCATTCTAGGGGAAATGACAAAAGTAAGGGACAAGATAATCAAAAAGAAAACTTCACCTATGACGAAATCATAGGAACCATTTGCCAAGCTGATCAAAATATCAATGTCATAACCATACTAGGAAAAATCCCTGAATGTAATGTGACTACATGAAGAGGAAAAGTCACAATCCAAGGATCCCCACTTCCATCCAAAGTCGCCATCAAGCCTTCCAATGACTACACTATTGTTAACCAATTGAAGTATACTCCAACATTAATCTCTAAACTTGAGAGCTTCTAAAATTTATCACTAGCACATAAAGAGATCCTGGAGAAAGCTCTCATTGAATATTCAGTGCCTAATGATATTAAAACTAATAAATTTCAAGCTATGGTTGGTTCCATCACTTCACTCCATCACTTGGTATTTTCTAAAAAAGACCTTCCCTAAAGATCCTTCCACAATCAAGCTTTGTATCTCGAGGTTTGTGTCCATAAACACAAGATCAAGAGAGTCCTAATAGATGGAGGTGCAGGCTTCAACATATGTACCCTAAAAATAGTAAAGACGCTAGGATATTTTGATGGCATGATAGACAAGAGCAAAAGTATCAACATAAGGGCCTATGATATGGAAAGAAAATCTGAGGGCACAATAAGACTTTCGATTCAAGTGGGGATAGAAATAGCAGAAACAACTTGTCAGGTATTGGATTTTGAGTTCCCATATAACCTTCTCTTGGGATTTTCGTGAATCCATGCAATGAAAGTGATCCCTTCAATCTTTCATCAATGCTTAAAATTTCCTTACAATGATAAGGAAGTTACAATATATGTTGATCTTGAACCTTCCATTACTGCACAAACTTGGAGAAGTACAAAATGCTCCTTAAAATACCTAGTAATGACATATCATTCCACTCATTTTCCTATGTTAATCCAACATCACTTTATTCGTCCTCCACTTCATCTAAAGCAACCGATCCTCCAAAATATGAATGAAGATCTAGGTGTTTGACAAGGGCTACGAAGAATACCATTTCAAACAATCATTCTGCATTGGGGAGCTTCCCTCGTCACCAAAATCCTACAGGTGACCAAAGGAAATAAAGCATATTCAAGTAGTCACCTATGAATTCAAACCTATTATCTTCACCAAGTGGGGAGACATGAAGGATGAAATGGTATTTGAAGAGGACCTTTCATCATGGTAGTATAAAGAAGAACAAGAGGAACAAAAAAAATTGCATCCCCTTCATGTGGATCTTAACAATAAAGGTTATTAGATTACAAGAAATATGGGTGTAGCATAAAAAATGTATCCCTTGACATTTTATTGCTTGATTTGGGAATAATTGATGATAAATTGGACTTAATGAGGCCTTTATTTGGTGTTTTGAGGTTTTTTACACATCCACATTAGGTCTTGGACCCTTGCAAACTAAATAAAATGCATTTATCGATGTCTTGTGAAGGTGTTGTAAAGTGTTGTAAATGACTTTCACATTTTTATAGACTTTTATTAAGCATTTAAGTCTAAATGGACCTATTCTTCCCTAATTCAATATTATAAAATGTATTAATTGCATTCTTGCATTAATCTAGAAGGCTTGTAAATTAAACCTAATTCTAATCTAGTGTTGTAATGTGTTTTACACATTCACATTAGATGTTGTGCCTTTCTAGGCTATGTGGACCTCATTTTAATATTGTAAAGTGTATTTAATCATACTTTCACATTGAACTTTGTGTCCCTAACCCTAATTACCCTTTACATCATCATTAATAGGCCCCTATGGCCCCATATTGTGCATCCCAAGGCTTGTTTTGATCAAAGACCTGATAAAATCAACATATAAACCTGATTTCTTCACTCCTCGACAATCCAGCTAGAAAAAGGGCCCCTATGGGACTAATTTTCCCATTTGGGTGAATGAGTCCCATCTAGGTGGGACTAAGTTTCCCATTTGGGCTATTTTCGATGTTTGAGCGGGAAAAATTGGGTTTTAAGTTTAATTTTCTTTCATGTTGGCCTTGGGGATCAAATTAACAGGAATTTTAGGTGGATTGCCTATATAAACAATCTTTTAAACCCTAATTCATTAACCTAACAACTCATTCATCATTCATCCATCATTCATTATCCATTTCAAGTCAATCAAGCTAGGGTTTTAACATTCTAGGTCATCAAGATAGCATTCTAAGGCATTCAAGGGAAAATTCTTCATCCATTGTTGTAGAAATTCAAGATCAATCATCATGGAAAGGTACTAATTCCATTATTTCATGTTCATGCTCCATCTTATTTCTTCATTTGGTTTAATTACCTAAAAGGGGTTTGACCAAGGCAAACCCCCATGCCCGAACATTCAACATTTCTCTTTCTTTCTTTGTGTTTGTAGATTTAGGTACTTTGAAGGCTTGGAAATCATTGAAGAATAGGTCACAAATTTGTTGAAGACATCTCCTTGTTGGCTAGGTAAAAATATACACAAAAAGTCACTTACAGGCCTGAACTTGGTAGTTTTAGATCCAGATATCTTGAGGAACAGAAAGTGCAGACCGAGAGCTTTCAACTCCACTTTCAGATTTTCAGAAAAGCCAAAGTGGACTAAGTTGCCATCAGTGGTGACTTAGTCCCACAACACATGTTTTTCAGAAGTTTCTATAGATTTGGATACCCATTTGGCTAAATGGGTTCCAAAGTAGTTTTCCAGATCTGAGACTAAGTCGCCCAGAATGGCGTAAGTGTCCTGCAGTAGGTCAAAACTTCAGGATCAATAGCATTTCCAGCCTCCATTCCAATCTGCAACACATTTTCAAGTGCATACTCTCATTTTTATAGTTTTCTATTTTGTTTCATGATCATTTCTAGGTCATTTGGTATATGTTTGCATACTACACTGTGTTTTCAAACACTTTACAGTTCTTTAGTTTCCATTCATTAGTCAATATCTTTTATCAATTTTCAACATTTAGGTCATTCTCCTTTGATATATTTTAGTCATATTTGCATTAGTCTTGAGTGAACCACATAGATTTTTGAGATACCTTTCTCCTTTTAGGTGCAATACCCTAGAAGTGTAAGAGAGTGCCTATCCCCAAAAATTTATGATTCAATGGGATACACTAGAAAAGGTGGCCTTGGTCTACACACATAAGGTATGAGAGAACCCATCATACTAGAACAACGTAAGAAGAACATGGAACTAGGTTATGGTTTGATAGATGGGGTTACCCCAAACATTGAAACTACCTCTTATTAGGAAATAGCTCCTTCTATCGACATTGAGACATCATATAACAACCATGTACTGAAATAGATTCCAACGAATGGGAATGGGAATCTTACATCTCTGGTGATTATGACCTAGATACCCTATGGGAACTTGATAACTTTTCTATCCTTACCCTTACCAAATCCTCCATAAGCTTTTCCAATAGCGATTATAACCTACCCTTACTTCACCCATTGTTGATCAATTGGGATCAACAACATCATGCACATGTTCTGGACTTATTCCAGAACAACAAAGATATTGTTGAGTTCATGCGAATTCAACATGGTATACTGCAAAGAGATCATGAGGCCGGTTTTGTCATGGAACTAGAACAAGGAGCATACTTTAGAGGGGAGATTATGTCTTCTAGTCGCAAAATTGGAATGAAAAATATAAAAATCAATATGATATCCCCTAGGGAAAACCACAATGTGGCTCTATTAGATTGATATGAAAAAGGAAAAACAAAGGATGTGTTTGAGGGTGAAAACCTCTTTGAGGCACCCAAAGATGAAGGATTCGATCTCCCTATCATGAATTATCAAGAAGAATTTGTAGCTTTGGTTGAAGGTTCAGAACCTATCAACATGGTAACCAAAAAGGAACTTAAGGTAACATATTATGTAGCTCCCTTAGATCCTAAGGAAAAGGTCAACTTCTCGGCATTCATCAATGGACATAAGATCAACTTTGCTTGTACATATGCATATATTCCTAGGCTAAATCCAACTTTAGTGATACACCATCTAACAATATTCCCAGCATCAAAACTAGTTAAACAAAATCTTCGCAATATGTACCCACAGATAACACTAGATTAGTCAAGGTGGGGCTTCAAAAATTGTTGGACGTGGAATTCATCAGACCTATAGACTATCCTGAGTGGGTATCCAACCTCATACCAATATTGAAACCCACTAGGGGAATTCAAATCTATACAAAATTCAAAGATATTAAAACAAAGCATGCCCTAAGGATGACTTCCCCCTTCCAAACACTGACATAATAGTAGATCTAACTACTGGTCACAAAATGCTTTCATTAATGGATGGCTTTTCTAGGTACAACCAGATAAAGATAGCCCCTCAGGATCAACAAAAAATGGCTTTTACCTGTGCTTGGGGAAATTTTTGCTAGAATGTCATGCCATTCGGCTTCAAGAACCCATGAGCCACATATCAAAGAGTAATGACTACCATATTCCATGACATGTTGCAAATCACCATGGAGGACTATGTAGATGATATTTTGGATAAATCAGTCACAAGACATGAGCACTTAGCTAACTTAGCTAGGATATTTGAAAAACTAGTAGAATGTAACTTGCGTCTAAATTCAAAGAAATGTGTGTTTGGCATAACATCTGGTAAACTATTGGATTATATTGTATCTAGAAGAGGTATCAAGGTAGATCCCGCTAAGGTTAAGGCTATCCTAGAATGCATCCCTTGAGAACATTGAAACAATTGCATTGTCTACAAGGCAAGCTTTAGTCTATCAAAAGGTTTATTGCACAATTAGAAAATAAATTTCATCCATTCACAAACTTGCACCACAAAGATGTAACATTCAAATGGGACGGAAGGTGTGATCAAGCTTTTCAATAGGTAAAGGACTATTTTCTCACTCCCCCAATATTGATACCTCCAATTCAGGATAAAAGCAACGATTTTATATGTATCCACAACAACAAATTTGGGAGCTCTATTAGCACAAATTGATGAACAAAATAAAGAATGGGAAGTTCATTAGTCGTAGCCTAGTTGGCTATGGGTTGAATTATACACCCATTGAATGAGCATGTCTATCAATTTTCTTCCCAGCATAAAATCTTAGGAATTACATGTTAGAAAAACAAATTAAGTTGATATCTAAGATAGAACCCTTGAAATATCTATTGGAAAAATAAGCTCTTACGAGAAGAATCGTTGTGGGTCATGATACTTAGTGAATTCAACATATAATACATTGACAGGAAAGCCATCAAGGGATAGGTTATAATAGAAAATTAGTTAGCAGAAGCACCTATTAAAGATCATCAACCACTTATAGTAGAATTTCCAAACAAGAGCATCCTACTAACAAATCAATCAATCTATTGGACCATGTACTTCGACTAATCCCACACTTAGCATGGCTCAGGGGTTGGTGTCCTATTTCTCACACCATAAGGAGATAGTATACCAAAAGCATACAAGATTTCCTTCCCCTATAAAAATAATATATCTGAGTATGAAACACTAATTATTGGGCTGAAAATGGTCATGGAATGGAGAATTAAGGAACTACAAGTCTATGGTGACTCCTAGTTGGTCATAAGGCAGTTCAACAGTGAATACCAAACTAAAGACGACAAGCTCATGCCATACAAGAGAACGGTGGACAGTTTCAAGCAGTACTTTTTGGTCACCATCTTTGAATAAATCCCAAGAGTTAACAATAAAGGATTGATGCTATGACTACTATTGGTTTACTTCTTGGCATACCTGAGAACATTCCTAGATATGAATTCTTCGTGGAATAGTTTCTTATAATAGTGTTTGATATCCCAAAATCTGAACTCATATGTGATGTTGTTGGTCCTAACTTACCTTGGTATGAAGACACATTTTCCTATATTTAGCATGGAATCATACACCCCACCTAGCATCCAATCAAAAGAAAACATTCATCCACTAAACTTTATGATTTACTATTCTTGGAGATACCTTGTACCGTCGAAGCCTCGATGGTATGTTACTCCAATGTCTCAATGTGGAAGAAGCACAAAATTTATTGCAAGAGGTACATGAAGGTGTTTGTGGGTCCCATGCTAGTGGACCTAACCTAGTCCAAAAGTTGCTACAAACATGGTACTACTGGCCATCACTAGAGCAAGAAGCAACTCATTTTTCCATGAAGTATCGTCAATGCCAACAACATGGAGATCTCATGCATGCACCTGCACAAAAGTTGCATCCTATCACCACTCCATGACCCTTATATCCTAGTGGGGACTTGACTTAATAGGAAATATATCACTAGCCTCATCCAACAAACTATGATAATAGATAATCTAACTTTTTTTAGTTCTCAAAAATGCTGGTTAGAAAACCTCAAGAGGTTGCCAAGCTCTTGGTACATTTTAGGCTAACGAACAAGGCCAATCGGTGTATTTGAACCTTCTTCTCTTTAGGCTCTGCCAGACCTAGGTGGGTATACCTATGTAAATGAAGCAGACTTAAAATATGTGTTTCCTACTTGTGCAATCTATCCACAATGGCAATTGGGAGTGGAGAGATGCAAACCTAATTTGGTGTAAATTGTATAAGCAATATCAAGGTGAAGTTTATTAATATGTTCAGTTAACAGATGTGAGGTTTTGAAAACAAATTTGATAAAACTAAATGATGAAACGGGTAAGACCAGTGCCTTGTTGGGTAAATGGAGTCAATGGTGTATTATGATGGATGACTAATATCAACTACAATTCTGGTTGTTTGGCACTTGTGAATGTTTATAACTTGTATAAACGTGCAAATAGGTAACTGGCAGACTATTCTTACGAATCCCAATGATATCTTTCCAAGTTACTGTGATTACTTAAAAGAGTTTAATCCTTCCTTGAAGGAGCCAGTCAAATAAATCACACAAGAACAAAAAATGTGTTTTGATAAATTAAGTATATCCTTGATACATTAATTTGAATAATAGGAAAATACCATTATGGAGACAGTAGATAGCTTTATCAACTACAGAGCTCTTCTTATTAATCCCAATGTTACTTCCAGGTTACTGTAATCAATTTAAAGGGGTTTAATTCTTTAAAAGAAACCAATCAACTGATCACACAAGAGCAACAAATGTGTCTAGATGAAACTGAGATATCAACTTGGATATGCAGATTCAAATAACAAAGAAATAACACTATAGAGACAACCCTATAGTTGCTTAATTTCAACAAACAACAGACACCAATATTGTGTCACAGAAATTAATATCTTCTATTGATTCTCCAAAATTTTATGCATGCATCATGGTCTTCACTGTATAATCTATATGATAAACATTTTAAAAGTATCTTCCATATATCTCCTACCTAACTCCTAACTCTAATTATTTCTTCATTTGATTTCATTTGGCATATATAATTATATATTCTAGGGTTATAACTCCTTGGTGCAACACTTCTTTGTGCAACTCTTCATTTAATTTATAAAATATTTTATTAGTTGTGTTTGACAAATTAAATTTTTTAACTTTAATCTCTGTGCATTTTGTGCAAATTAATTTTGGTAATTATCCTTTGCTGGAAACTTCGCTTTTCTCCCAAAATAATTACCTGCTTCATGACTTCTCTAGTGAAAATGTTTCTCATCTTGGTGAAAGTATTTTTCTTTGTATTAAATTTGTGAATCTTCACCCGGTGTAAAATATTCTCTCTTCCTTAGTAAAGATATTTCATCTTGCATTTCCCTTAAGTATGCCTTATTCCATATAATTGAAAATATTCTTTTGAGTAAAACAATTTCCCATCTTACAATTTTATTTTCTTTTAACTTCTTGGTGAAGATATTTTACCCCCAATGAAAATTTTATACTATTGAGTGTAAATTTTTATCATCATTATCTCAATGAATCTTACTTTGTTTTATTTTTTCCTTTCAATATTGCATTTTATTGAATGAAAAACTCCAATAATATGTTCTTCCTGTGAAAATTAATAAAAACTAGTATCTTCCCTTTTGCTAGTAACTTCACATTTGTACTTTTCCCAAATATATCTTTTGAGAACAAATGATTATTCACTCCGCAATTTTTACTTCTCATTAATTTCCTATTTTACTTTGCACTTTACCGCACTCACATCATACTTTCCGAGCAAAAATAGTTACCCACTCCAAACCTTTTAACTTGTTTTAATACATCTATGTTTGGCATTTTTACCTTCCACCCAAATAATACTTTTACCATAATTTTCACAAAGAAATAAATTTGGTAAATCTCTTCTTGTAAAATGCCCGCCACGCCACATTTTATGCAAGAAAAATATCATTCATGTTTTACCCTGATCTCAATTCTCTCTCCGATGAGATATGTGCCCTCGTTGCCCGTCGGAGTATCGAAGATACTTTGAGCAATGTTCCACCAATGTCAATGTCTCTCGCTAATAAGTTTAGGTGATGTCGGGCTATCCATGGGACTTCAGCATTACTCCCACCGATATTCATTTTCCTCCCGATAGAATCCTTAATTCCATCATATGTTTATTTATTTTTTGAGGTATTGGAGAGAATCACATTTTACTCTATCAGACTATTTATATTATCTCCCAGCAATGCAGCAAGAGCTAAGTCATACGCAAAATCCAGCTTGAATGGATTTTGTATTCCAATATATATGATAGGTTCGCACTTTTCCACCAATCCATACAAAAAAAACATCATTGTATTGAAGAGATTTTTAGAATCAAGCTCCAACAATGAAGTTAATTTCCTCTCGTGAATAATAGCACATAATATATATTGTCTTTGTTCACAAATTTTAAACTTTATAAACTGCTCATATATTTAGGGCTTTCAAAGTTGTCCCAATTTCACTTCAAAACATTTAAAATGTTTTAAGAATTTATGCCTTCCAAACTTTAGCACATAGGGAAAAATTTAATTTCGGCGACTGTGAAAACAAAGTAATTCCACTATGGACACACAGAGCATCCTGGAGCCATGAAAATTTGCAAGGGACCATGATCAATTATTTTGGAAGTGGGTTTCTGACGGATTTTGAACAACTCACCAAATCAAGGTACTTCCTTTGTAAACTGCCATGTGGGAACATGTAGTGAGAAAAATGAATTTTTAAATTGATACACAAAATGAGCTCGGAATCCAATGAAATTGAAGTTGGAAACATTTGAGGCCAAAAACCAACTGGGTTATCCTTAGAATTTCAAAATTCACATTTTTTTTGGGGTGCCAAATCTAGTCCGGGAGCAGTCAGAAAATAATTAAAAAAGCATACTAGAACTCCTTGACGACCATGAAAACGTGCAGATGTGTTGAGTTATGATAGGAGAGTATGCTCGTCAAATGGTTGGTCATGAAGTTGTCAGGATTGCAAACTGTGAATGCCCAAAGTTGCTTACTCAACATTTTCTGAAAAATTACCACTGTCAAGCTCAATTGAAACCCTCCACTTGCCTTTTTTGAAAAAATATCAAATGTGATTATGAGAAGCTATAAATTTGGATATTAACTCATTTAGACATGGTAAACATGTGTGCAAGAGAGTTTTTCACCAAACATCTTTTTTCACAAAATATCAAACATCAAAGTTGACCTCTGTGAAAGACTTTTGGAAATGCAATCTTTAAACTGGGTAAATTTCATTTGGATTTGATTTTGAAAAAAATACCAAATGATGTCTTGAAACCCTGAAAATTGGCATGAATGTATATTTTGGTGGGGAGAATCTAATGCACCAATCGGTTTGTCATAATATATTTTCAGCTGCTTAATATTGTTCTCCAAAGTTGGTCACTTTAACAGATTTTACTGTGTGCAGACAGCAAACTTTTGTAAAACCCTTCAACTTGGCCTTTTGAAATCTTGTCAAAAATTATCATACAAAGCTGAAAATTAGCGTTCACATTCACATATGGTAGATG
>VDFB02287789.1:0-25215 GCA_007258455.2 Sequoia sempervirens | reverse complement strand
TTTTGTAAGTTTTACATGTTAATTTAAATTTTTGGTTTATAGATTTGTGGAGAGATTGTACTTAGAATCTTGGAGTTTTTTGGATGAAAATAATTTCAAATTTGTATGAATTCTTACTTAGTTCTTTGACTATGATACTCAGTTGTAGATTTGTTTGGTAAATCAGGTTTGTTGGTGATCTCATATTTGAGTCTTGAAATCTACATGTTATTTTCTTTGCTATCATATTTTTTCATTTTACTAATGTGATGATAATTTTGTATATTTGATTGGTTATAGACCTATGAGTTATGGAGTTTGTGGATTAGCTACCCATTGGCTACAACGAGATGACTCGAATGTGGACTTTCTATATCTATAAGATTGATTCCGTGTTGATACATATTATTTGGAATTATCTATGGCCACTTGTACATTGGTATGTTGCATTGATATGAGATGATGGATGATGTTGAGTTTATGGATAGTCAACTATGGAAATTTTAGTTTTATCTTCTTAATTTGTAGATCTTTGTTCTACTTATTATTTTGTGTGGTTGATATTGCAAGTGAAGTATTTAATTATGTTAGATCCATCAAGAATATTCAATTAGGATATGGTTATCATGATGCCATGGACATCTCAGTATCACATTTCAGTGGAAGCTTTACTAGTGATGTGGATTCATCACTTGGTGCAATTGATGATCTTCTATAGTATTTGTTATTGTTATGGAGGAACTCTTGGATCCTATTGTTGTAGTGAGAGTTATTTGAAATTTTTAGTCTCATTGTCAAGATGTAGTTAATCTTCATGTGAATGGAGATGTTGACATCTTGGTTGGCCATGAAGAAATTTTTGAGTTGTTGGTTAAGGTGGTTTTTTTTATGACTTGTTAGTTCTTGATAATGATCTAGTTAGTTCTCTTGGTACTGATTATATTGGTCATGTTCCTGAGAGCTTCATGTGAGTATAGTTTTCCATTTGGAGTTTAGTATAGGTTGATCAGTCATAGATGCTCATGGATACTTGGAGAATTGAGTGAGATATTTTTTGAGATGGTTACTCTTTTGAGGTTTTAATAGAAAGTACAAGGAGCCTTCACTTGGATATGAACATTAGTTCATGATGGACCTATATAGTATATTGTTCATGGAATGAGTCATGATGACTTGGTTATCCTGGAGGAGCATTCTCATTCCTCACTCTTGTTCTGCTTGATAGCTTGAATAATTTGAAATGCATCTAGCCATTTTGTTTTCAGATACATTATGTTTTATGTTTTTTCTTCTAATAGAGACTGATCTTGATCCATAATTTCTAGTTTTGGAGAATTCATTTGAGGAGTGTTCAACATCTTTATCTCCTTGGGTATATGTATTTTTACTTATGAGAAGTTTAGGAGATGTTATTGAGTTTATTCTTATTTTGGGAATGGATTTGAGTTTGATTTCTTTATATAGAGAATCTTACATCTATGTGCTAATATTATATATATATGCTATGTTTGATCTAATGAGATTGGATATTTTGGGTGTGATTGAGGCTTCTCATTTGGGGTTGTGAAAAAAATATTACTTGGCACAACTTAGCACTTTGAGGTGTTGATAGAAGGACATGATTGGAATATGATTAACAAGTTTTCTCTTTGTTCTATGGACTCTTCCTAGATTTTCATGTTCACATTATCTAGTGTGGTGGACTTGGGAGTCTTATGGTGACATTTTATTAGAGATATGCAAAAGAAAAAATTGCATGCATGGATCATTGTGCTTGTTCCTTTTTACTACATGTTTGAATTATTAGAAATAACTTATAATAATTGTTGATTGGTAGACTTAGTATGCCATAATCTATTTTCATATTTGACATTAATTACCCATGTAGTGGAAGTTCCTAGATTTGCATGTTCTTCATTGGAATTTTTTATATAGGGAACTTATGATTATAGTTTATGGGTGGGATATTTTTTTGGAATGAATTATAATAATGTTTTAGATACCTTTTGAGGTATGGGTGTGTACCATAGAAAAATGGCCCTTGGACATTTTCATGGTCTTTTAGGTCTTTCTCTCATGATGCTTGGTCCATTTTTCTTTGATTTAATGTTGTGATGTGACTTAAACATTCACATTAAGTCCTAAAAATTCAAATTGTGACATCTTATGAAGGTGTTGTGAAGTGTTGTTAAACATTTCTATAGTTTTCTAGACTCTATTCATTACAATTCATCTAAAAATCACATTTTCATCACTTGTCAAGTCTTATTTTCAAGTGTTGTAAAGTAATGTAACAAGATTTCACACTTTTATAAGCTTGTTATCACTATTTACGCCTTTCTTATGCTTTATTTGACCCCTTTATGCACTCATAAGGCTTAATTAAATGTGTTTCTGAATGTAATTTTGACAAACAACATTAAATGTGACTTAATTCCCGACACCCACTTTCAAGTCCAAGGTGGGACCCATTCACCATGGGTGGCGAATGAGTCCCTCTTGGCTCAAAATTCAAAATGTTTCAAATTTTCTTTTGGGGTTTTATTCAAAATTACCTTATGCCAGCTTGTGATGAGGTATCATTGGGTTACTAAGGCACAAGTGTGTATAAATAAGTGTTTTTCTCCTCATTTTAAACCTAATTCATTCACTAATCCATTCAAACATTTAATTAGCATTTGAGCACTTTGCATCATTCCTTCAAGCATCAATCAAGTATTTTGGAGCATCCATTGACATATCTTCATATTTCTTCAACAAGGTTACAGTGGTCAATTTAGGACATTTGCATGTTGTTTATTCATCTTTCCTTGTTCATTTCATTCCATTTCTTCATTAAGGGTTTGATTACCAAAGTGGGATTTGACCAAGGAAAATCCCTATAACCTAACCCTTAACCATTTTTCCCATTTTGCATGTGTGTTTGTAGACTTTTGTATGTAGATTCGTCAAGAAATGAGGTGTTAAAAAGTGGAAAAGAAGTCAACAAAGTGTTTCAAGTTAAATCAAACCTATTTCAAGCTTGGAGACAACCTACAAATCTATTTTCTATAGATTGACTCTATCAACCTGACAAGAAGAGAAGTGCAGATCTAGTGCTACATAATTGGTCCCTAATTTCATAGAATTTTGGGAGAGGACTAATTCACCATTAGTGGAGAATGAGTCCCACTTTAAGGCTAGAAAACTAGATTTTTCCAAATTCCAAATCCCAATAGTTGGAAACTAGTTTTTGTCAGAAACATGACTGATTCACCATCAATGGAGAATGAGTCCCACTGGTGATTTTCACTATTTTTTATCAGCATTCAAATCACTCTAGATTCATCATTCATTGCCTAGGTGCACTCTGTTTAGCCTTCTTTCAATTTTGTTTTGCATTTGTTCATCTTTTAGTTCATGCTTGCATATCACATTGTGTTTTCAAACATTGCATATATCTTAGGTTTTGCATTCATAATCAGTCAATTACATTATTTAGTTACATTTAGATCATCTTATTTAGTCTTAATCACATCATACATTCATTATATTGAGTGAACCACATTCATTTTTAGTGAGGTTTATCTCTTTTATTTTAGGTGAAACATCCTAAGAGTGCAAGAGTAGTCTATAAACCTCATTCCCAAAAATCTATGGTTCAGGGTGATTGGATGGATTAGAATTTTATGTGGTTGTTATTTCTAGTCATGTGGTTTTTTACTCAAATGTTAACAAATAGTTGTGGTTGGTGTTCTAATTTTTTTGGACATTTGTGTTCAATTTTGTTCTTGGAGCAAGTTTGGACTTCAAAGTTGTGTTCTAATAATGGGTTTGAAGTTAGGTACATTTGTGCTTTTGTAAATCTCATGAACATAGTAGAGTTGTGACAATAGCCTATAGCCTTTGTTATTAACTGGTTTGATGTTTGTGTTCTTTGGATTGGTGCATCTTCACCTTGGATTATTCCTTTTCTTCTATAGGTGACGCATGTTGGAGGATGATAGGAGTTATTACTTGATATGGTGGACATATTGGATGTTGTTGCATGTATCTTGTTAGTGCATGAGAGATGCTAGATATTCACGTGGTTTGAGGGATGATTGTGATGATGTTTCATTGCTTGGATCCTAATAGTTGAAATCACGTTATTTCCATTGGCTCTTCAAAGGTGTTAGACACGTGAGAGAATTTTGGGATTATGGTATCTCAATCTGAGTCCTAGCTTTAATTAATTAATTATTAGGTACATATTAATTTATCCTAATGTATTAAAATGCCTAAGTTGTCATTCACTTTGTGGGTCCTATTGTTGAGATGGCATCTTACATGGTAGGTGATGAGATATAACAAGATCCCTATTTTTTAAGAAGTTAACACCCACTCTAGGAGGTCCTATTTTCTAGGAGGATGATGTGACAAGTTTCTATGTTGGTGATAATTTTTTTGTTGGAAACTTCTTATGTTGACTTGAGAGTCTTGGTTACTAGTTTCTATATCAGAGTTGAAAAGAAATAAAGTTTCTTTTAGCTTTATCTATTTTAGGTGCCCAAGGTATGGATAAGACTTTTTCTTTGAATATGGATGCCCAAGATGAGGATAAGATTGTTTTTGGGTTATTAGGTTGAGTTAAAGCTCATGATTTTAAGATTTTATATATATTGGATTTGTAGAAGATTGAGGATGTTCTTTTAGGTTTCCATCTTGGTGATCTATAAATATGAGGGTTTTCTTGAGTATTTGAGCAGATAACTTTTCATTGTAGGGTTATACAAATGGATTTCTTCCAGAGAAGAGCAAGAAGTAAATCTAGCCCACAAGTATATTTTTTAACAATGTTTGTTGTAGATTAATACATTGGTTTGATGCTTTGGAGTGGGGTGAATTTTACCCAAGAAGGTTTTCCCCGTGTATATTGGTGTTTCTTCTCTTCATTTATTCTTCTATTCTTCTTCTTTCATGTTCTTAAAGTGTTAATTTATGTATCACTATACTATTGAAATTTACTTAGATCTACAAAATACATTATCTTTCCTCTAAGGGTTAATATGATGGGAAATCAACTATGTCAATTTCCACTTTAATGCATAGTAATATGTACTTGTATCAAGTTATTGAAATTTGGTTTAAAAAGAAACATAAGATAAAAGATGCATATTGGTTCTTGGAGGCCTTTTTGGCTTCATCTTTCCCTTTTAGAAATACTATAAATGGGTCACATTAGACCCAAATCAAGTTCCTTTTCTTTCTCTATTATCTTAGTGAGGAGGAAAGATGGCACTATGTAGATGTGTATTGATTACATAACAATGAACAAGAAGACTATCAAGAATAAATACCTCATTTCAAAGATTGATGAATTGATAGGTGAGCTTCAAAGAGCAACCTACTTATCAAAAATAGGACTACATATGAGACACCATCATAGAAGAGTCTGAGATGAGGATATTCACAAGACAACATTTCAATTTTACTATATGTAATATGAGTTTTTATTCATGTTATTTATTTTTACAAATGCTCCATTGAATTTCTAGCCATGCATGAGTTAGTTTTTTCAAAAGCAACTGAAAAAAATAGTCCTTATTTTATTTGATGACATTTTGATCTACAATAAAATATGAGAAGATCACCTATGACATATTAATAAAGTATTAGGAATTTTGGAAGCACAAACATTTTTATTTCTAAGTATAAATGCGAGTTTGTTATGATAGAGATCATGTATCTAGGTCACATCATAAGTGCAAAGGGTATGCAAGTGGACATGGAATCAATCAAAGTAATTTGGGATTGGCCTTCCTCAACCACCTTGGTAGAATTGTGAGGATTGTTTAGACTTTACAACTACTATAAGTGATTTTTAATGGTTTATCCCAACTAGTCATGTGGTTAAATCACCTTACAAAGAAGGAAACTTTTGCATGGATTGAAGATGCACAATGAACATTTGATAGAATAAAAAAGGTAATGAGATCATTTCCTATGTTGTAAATTCTATATTTCTCTCATCCTTCCATTTTGGAGTGTAATACATTGGGAGAAGATGGATGATTGCAAGTTAGTTAGCACACCTATGGTCATTGGATTTAATCTCAAAAATATGATGTGTCTGATTCAATAGATCAATCATTTTACAAATCCATGATTGGAAGTCTCTTATATATCATAACAACAAGGCTTGATATCATGCAAGTTGTTGGAATGGTTGCTATATTTCAAGCTCCTTCTAAGGAGGCACATGTCAAAGCTGTGAAGAGGATTTGTTAGATACTTTAAGAGTATATTAGAGTATGTTCTATGGTATCCTATTGGTGATGAATTCACTTTAATTGCATACATTGATGTAGATTGGGTCGGTTGTGTGGATGATAGAAAGAAAAGTAGTAGCATTTCATTCTTTCTAGGAAATAGATTGGTAGAATGGTTAAGTAAGAAACAAGAGTCAATTTCTTTGTCTACTACTGAAGTTGAATATATTGTTGCTGCATATTTTTGTACTCAAGTTTTGTGGATGAAACAAACACTACAAGATATTAAGGTGAATTTTGTTGGGCTAGTTACTGATGTTCGTGATAATACCAGTGCAATAACTATCTCAAAGAATCTAGTTATGCATTTCAAAATCAAGCACATATCCATTAAGTATCATTTTCTCAGGGAAAAATTTGTTGCATAGGAAGTCAAACTATAATATGTGGCTATAAAGGATCACCTAGTAGATATATTTATAAAACTCCTTCCAAAGGAGTCATTTGACCAACTCAAGAATAAATTAGGAGATATTCCTATAGAAATTCAAGTTTGACCACTCCCTCGTGGTCAAACCCGTCTCCTTTATTCATCTATTCCATTGATATTAATTAGATGATTTATTTAATTAATATTTCCCCTTTGGCCTAAGGTTCCTAAAATATTTAATTTTAAATACTTCACCTTTTATCCTTTCCTCTCTAAAATAAGTAAATATATCAATTTATTTAATTTAGTCATTTATCCTTTTTGAATTTAAATAAATTTTAAATTCCCTCTTTTCACTCTCCTTGTCACATCCTCCATAATATTCTTCTAATCTAGATTAGTTTAATTAATCCATGATTAGGATGCACACACCTTTAATTAGGATTAATGTCACATCTCTGTATTTGGCCATTTGCCTCTAATCCCTCATTAATCTTCTTAATCACCTATTTGCACAACCTTAATATAATCACATGCCATATTTTCTATGTCCTCCAGGTCAACCCTTCATAAGTGTTTTCCCTTTTAAGCCTTGACCTCTTCCCCATGTGAATTAAAAATTCACATTTATTCATTCAATGCATTTCTCTTCCCCATGTAGGTTGTTGGGAAATTCTAAATTCCCTCATAGGTCACATCAGTCACATGGGATAATGAATTTATTTATGAGGACCTTATCTTATCCTTAAGGTACTTCCAATCATGTGAATTTAAAATTCACATTTATTTCCTCAACCACTTCTCTCTTCCCCATGATGATTAGTGAGGAATTTTAAAATTCATCACTTCTCACCATCCTTCAACATGGGGACCAGAACTACCTTTTTTAAGGAAATATTCCCCTAATCTCAATGTACTTGCAAGTACCTCCACCTCACATGTCCTCTTTCCACCTCACGTGTCCTTTTTTCCATCTCATTTCCACATGACAAGATGTGAGGGCTTGTGTGTCCCCAACTAACCACAACCCTCCATCTTGCCTATGTTGGCTTAATCCTAGCCATTGAATCCTCTAGAGTCTCTTCCTTTAAAATGGAAGATTTTGTTTCATTTTCATTCCTAAATTTCATTTCACATTTTCAACTTTGAATCTCTAGCATTCTCAAGCATTCTTAAGCATAAGCATTTTGCATTCAACCTCCATTATTGTACTCATTAAGCTTTCATTGCATCCATTTTACATTCATCTATCAAAACACCCACATATTTCATTGCATTCATCATATAATCTAGATCAATTTGCATACCATTTCATCATATTTTCCATCAAGGATCACACATCCAAGCTACATGAAAGGGCCAACCAATAAGATCAACTTGAAAAAATGTATAATCTCTTATTTTTTGTTTACGTTCAACTTAAGCTAATCTTGAGGTGGTGTTGTGTTATTTCTCCTTTGCATTTTTGTTGTTTTGCACCTTTTAGGGTAGGAGATCATGTTGCATTGCATTTCTGACATGCTCGATGGGACCCAAAGATGCGTTTGTTTCTTTCATGTTTGTTGTTGTTTAAATCTTTGCAGGTTCAGGTTACACACAAGTGACTTTGCAACTGATAAGGGCAACCTTTCCCTCAACAAGGGCGACCTTGCCTTAATAGGAGCGACCTTTCCCTCAACAAGGGAAACCCTGCCCTAAGATAGGCGACCATGCCTTAAGATAGGCGACCCTGCCCCAGAACAGGCAACTTTTCTCTCAACAGGGGTGACCCCGCCCTCAACAGGGGCAATTCTGCCCCAAACAGAGGTGTCTCTGAGGTAAAAACAATGACTTAAATTTTATTTTTAGGGTTCATTTCTTGTTGTTTCTTAGTACTAACCCTCTAATTTGTTTTGTTGGTGAATGTGCTTGTTTTGACTAACGTTTATGCAGTTGTTTCACATTTTTCCATTGCCAAAGATCTAGACTACTAACACATTTGTTGCAGGACAAATGAGCCAAGATCATTAATTAGCTTGTTTTTTTTTCATTTTCATACTAGTTAGGCACATAGATCTCATTAGGGGGAGTCAAAATAATTGTTTGGTGTAATTTTCAAGTGAGCTATTGATGTATCCAATTCCCTTGCACCATTTGGCGATCATGGGTGAAGAGAAATCATAGCTCACTTAGTCCTTTGTGTTACCTAGGAGGCACTAGATCATTCAATTTTTCCCCTTACACTTTGTGTGAGCCTGGGGACTAGCCAAAAAAATTTAGTGTCTTCTTTTAGCAGGACCTACTTAGGGATTTCATCACCCCAAGAGACCATCCCAACCACATGTACCAACGAGGTATATAAAGGGAGGAGAGCCAAAGCTATACCTTAATACAGTCACGTCGTGTCTAGCGAAACATCAAAGCTAAGGTGATACCTAGATAAGACGTGAAGAGTTGGTCCAAGTTTCCAGTACCTCGTTGGGGCTTCCAACTCACGCCTATGATGAGCTGGTGTTCATGGTTGTGTCTCATGTACTATGCATATATCGAGGACTCCATAGTTTTCCTTGTTCAGATTGTGTTGTTTGAACTATCTTTTTTGTGCAAAACTAGTACATGTCTATTTAGTCTAGTCAGTCTTTGCCTTCTGCTTGTTGTTTGTTGTGTTTTCCATCCTTTTTCATAGCTATTTTTATCCAAGTTAAGTCTAGGTCAACTGAGAGGGGAGACCTTTCCCTCCATAGAGACAACCTTTCCCTTAATAGGGGCGATTCTGCCCCTAACAGTGGTGACCCTACCTTTTTTCTGAGTCATTTCCCAGTATGTTATTGTCAAAATCACCCATCCTTCATTGAACAAGAAACCTTTCCCTCAACAGGGGTGTTTCTTCCACTAAGATAGGTGAACCTAACCTCTAGAGGGGTGATTCTGTCCTTTGTCTGAGTCATTTTGTCAGTCAAGCAGCCCAACACATTCACCTATTTCAGCAAAAGGGGTGACCTTTCCCTTAACTTGGGTGGCCTTTCCCTTAACTTGGGTGACCTTACCCTTGACTTGGGAAACCTTGCCCTTAACTTGGGTGACCTTGCCCTTGATTTGGGTGACCTTGCCCCGTTTTCCTGTTCTGAGCATCCATTTCCCTGTTCTGACCATTCTGAGCATCTGTTTCCTCATTTTGAGCATCTGTTTGCCTAGTATGAACATTTTTTTCCCATTTCGAGCATCCATTTCCCCGTTCCAAGCATTCATTTCCCTATTCTGAGCATCTATTTCCACATTTCAGGCATTCGTTTGCCTGTTCTGAGTGTTCATTTCTTTGTTCCCAACATCCATTTACCCATTCCGAGCATCTATTCCCTCATTCTGAGAGTCTGTTTCCCTCGATAGTCTGTTTGCCCATTCTGAAGGTTCATTTTCCCGTTCTGATAATTTGTTTTCCCCTTTTATGATTTAGATAAGTTTGAAAGCCGAGTTGGGCAACTTTTCCTGACTTGGGTGACCTTTCCCTAAACTTGGGCGGCCTTGCACTTGACTTGGGCAACCCTGCACTTGACTTGGACGACCTTGCCCTTGAGTTGGGTGACCTTTCCCGTGACTTGGGTGACCTTTGACTTGATTTGGGCGACCTTTCGCTTAACTTGGGTGATCTTTCTCTTCACTTGGGTGACCTTGCACTTAACTTGGGAAACCCTGCCCTTGAGTTGGGAAACCTTTCCCTTGAGTTGGGTGACCTTTCCCTTGAGTTGGGAGACCTTTCCCTTGACTTAGGCGACCTTTCCCTTAACTTGGGTGACCTTGTCCTTGACTTGGACGACCTTGCTCTTAACTTGGGTGACCCTTCCCTTAACTTGGGAGACCCTTCCCTTGACTTGGAAAACCTTTCCCTTGACTTGGACGACCTTTTCCTTGACTTGGGTGACCTTTCCCTTGACTTGGGCAACCTTGCACCCTAGTTGGGGGACCTTGCCACCTAGATAGGTGAATTTGCACAAAAGTAGACCTTTATTCGTCTTCCCATCATTGTCATTTTCATTCATCAACACTTTCTGAAAGTCATTGTTTGATTGACCAAATTACATAGGTGCTTCTTAGAACATCATTAGAGTCCATATCCATCATCAAATCATCCATCCCAATCACCTAGACTTCATTTTAGGGGTTTTGATTTTGATGCAAAAACTTCCAGAGGCCATAATTTTTGACTCGGGTGTCCATTTGGGCTGAAATTTTATGGGTGGTTGCATTATGAGGTGGAATATGGATTCCTAACTAACACTTAGTCAGTTGGACCCTATTTTGGCACATTTTTTGGAGATTGAAACTTTCATCTTGACCCTCAAAATCTCAATTTAGTGTTTTTTTTTTAGTTTTTGAAAAATCATTTTCTTTAATAACTTGGAATGCATGTCTCATATTTAGAATGTTAGTTGGAAATTCATCCTACCTTAGTTTTAGGAAGTATTTTGGGAAAAAATGGACTCTCAAAGGTATGCCTGTGAAATTTCCTAAAATGGAAAAATTTGACAATTTTTGAAACCTATCAAATCTGGAAAAATTTGATTGTCAGCACCTTACGTCATCTAGTTAAACCCTTGAACTTGGTTTAAAATCAATCCCATCACATCCTCTAATCATCCTAATCTAATCTTTAATCCAATCCCAATATGAGCTTAACCTAAATACCAATCTGAGTTGTAGTCTGGATCTACATCCAAGATCTTCGGGTATCAAACCAAATCTTAAGACCCCTTCTTCCATCTTCCAATTCATCCTATTTATCCTTTCATCATATTTTATTTCCTTCTAATTGTATGTTCCCATCTTTTCAATCCCTATCCATCTAATCTAACATCATGAATCCTTATCCTTCATTGATGTAACCAAAAATAGTAGTCAAGGGGAATCCTAATTATGTTGATGATGATAATGAGAGTATTGTTGATCAAGAAGTATATGACATAGATCCCATTGATGCTATCATCTGTAGTAAGATTTCCCCAATTTTTTTCCAAAATCCAATCACCCCTCCGAGCTATCCCATCACATCTTCACCCACACCTACTAGCAATCCTTATGCTACCTTTGACAAGGAATATCCATTATCTTCCCTACCCGTATCTTCATCATATCCTTCATCTACGTCTTTCTCTTATCCAACACCCACATCCTCTTATCCCAATCTACCATCCCAATACTCCTATTACAATCCCCTATCCATGTCCCCCTATCGTAATCCTCCTTACCAGTCTTCCCATCCTAATTCTACATTCACACCTTCTTATCTTAATCCTACATCCCCATCAACCTATCCTAATCCAACATCCACATCTTCCTATCCTAATACACCATCTATGTCAACCTATCCTAATTAGGCATCCCAATCTTTCTGCCATAATCAATTATCACAATACCTTTACTACAATCCACCACCCACATCTTCTTATCCTAATCCAGAACCTACATCCGCTTGTCCCAATTCACTATCCATGTCTTCCTATCCTAATCCACCATCCCAATCTTCCCAACCAAATCCTCCTTCCCAATACCCTTACTACAATCCACCAGCTGCATCTTCTTTTTCTAATCCACCATCCATATCCTCCTATGTCACCCCATCTTCCACTCCACCATGTCCTCCCAGTCCTACATCCAATCCCATTCCCCCATCTAATCCTAGTCTACCAATCCATAATCTAATCCATAATCCTAATCCTCCACTGATCCCTAATCCTTCATCTATTCCCATCACCCTAGCTAAGCCTAGAATATGCAGGATTCTCACTTCGAAAGTTCTCCAAGGACTTATGACAAAGAATACATCCCCAAATCCACATCTTGAGGTCATGGAACCATGCTTCCCCACTCCCCCATGTATGGTCACTAGTGATGAGACCCTTCTCCATCCCACACCTATCATTACTGTTCCCACCCCTAGCACCACCCAAACCGTTGAAACCGTCAAACCCACTAAATCCATTGAACCCTGATCTCTTACTCTGAGAGCCACTAAACCCATTGAAGACAATCAAACCAAATCACCATCTTCTACTCCTAGCTCCACCCAATCCATCCAAGACACCTAATTCCAATCCACTCCTCTCACTCCTTGTATCACAAAAATCCATTCCCATGAACTTCATGAATCCTCCATCCTTCCATCTACCTCACTTGAGAAGTCCCTCCAAAACTCCATCATCATGCCACCCATATAAGAGGAGTCATGCCAAGAGCTTGATCCAAATCATACCAACATATTCCTCTCTCCATATCAAGATCCTGCAACCACATCCAACCCATCTCAAGATCATAGTCTCCCATCCATTCCATCCCATGATCCCCTTGACACTCAAGATCCAACTGCTCCATCCCAGGAGCCCTTATCACCTACTACCACAAATCAAAATCCTATCATATCACCTAATCCCTCTCTTGGTCCCTTACCACTCACCCCTTCTGATCAAGATGCTATTGTTCCATCATCTCCATCCCATGATCCTCCATTGTCGTCTAACCCCACTATCCCCACACAACTTTTATATTCCCTCGATACTCTCACATTCATCTGTGGTGGTTTCCCTACAGATGAGGAACCGAACACATTTAACACCCATCCTCCTCCACCTAATAATGGACTTGCATCATGTTTCCAAAATAAAAAGCACCCTACCATAGAGCAAATGCTCAAAAGCATGAACTATCAAGGGAAAGGTTTAGGCCTTCATGAGAAAGGTATTTTAGAGCCCATCCATGTCAAAGAAAATTTGTGTACACAAGGTCTTGGATATATCTCTCAAGACTCGCAATCCAAAAATGTTAGTACAACCTCTATACATCCTTAACGAGCCTCCTCCAAAAGCATAATAGGCTCTTCCCATCACTCCACAAAACCATTTTCCGCCATCCCCCCTCCATCGTATCACCTCAAAAAAACCTTCTATATTCCTCCATCTTACAAATCCACTTTGGTTCCTTATGTCCTTCCATCCAACATCTCCCATCCTTCATCTACTCCATCTATTTTGGGTCCTTATGTCCCTCCATCCACCATCACACATCCTCTAGCTATTAAGTCCATTTTGGGCCCTTATATGCCACACTCACCTCCTCCATCCCATCCTATTCATCCTTTTATCCATCCATCACCTATCCATGTCACCCATCATAAACATCCCACTCTCATGTTCCCTAATCAAGATCAATAAAGGCACGTACCTGCACATTCTCCATCCACATATCATCCCTAAAATCCTACCTCTATCACTCCATTCATGTTTCCTTCATATCATCCATCTCCTCACACCCATCCCATTTCTATTAAAATCACTTTGAATGCCAAAGTAAAAATGCATAAATCTAAACATCCACATGAATCTAAATCCCCTCATGTCTCCTTAAAAAGACATGTTGACAAAAAAAAAAAATCCAATCCAAAATCAAAATCAAGCTCATCTAATAATATTAATCTGGTCAGTGTGGTCTCAGTTCATCATTTCATCTCTCATCAGACAGTCAAGTCAGTCCATTTGTTGGTGGGTTTGGTGCTGGCATGGAATGGTCTGGCTTCTCTCTGTCATGTGGGTGTGTGTCTGTCGTCATCATTCTGTGGTCAGAGTCAGCGATCGTCGTCTCCCTCGTCGGCTTCAATGATCCTCCTGTCAGACATCTGTAATGCTGTCCGTCCTCATTCCCTTATCTTCCCATCCACTCATCCCCCATCCCTCCTACCTCATCACACATGAAATATCTAGAGTAGGGGCATCTACTTCCTTTGTGATATAGTCCTTGGAGATATCATTCATCTATCATGTCATCCCCTCCATCTTCCAAATCCTTACCTTTCCATCTATCCATCTAGTAACCTCTTCCTCATCCAAATCCTTATCCATCTATCCATCTGTTATAACATCCCTTCCATCTCCCCATCCTTATCTTCCTATCCATCATAACATCCCTTTCATCTCCCCATCCTTACCTTCCTATCCATCTATCATAGAATCTCTTCCATATCCCCATCATTATCTTCCTATCCATCCAAACAATCCCTTCTATCTCCCCATCCTTATCTTCCCATCCAAAAAATCCCTTCCATCTCCCCATCCTTATCTTCCTATCCATCTATGATAGCAGACCTTCCATCCCCCATCCTTATCTTCCTATCCATTCATCTCTATCCTCATCCCCTCTCATAATCCTCTATCATTGTTATCTAGCTATAAGCTTCCCGCATGCAATCCAATTCCATCGATTTCACTATCATCACTCCTACTTCTTTCGTACATCTCTCCAATCTCCTATCACTTCTCATCACTCATCTCTCCATCATATCATCCTCCCAATTAATCTTTTGATAATTTAGGAAACTATCCCATCCCTAAGCTTCGTGTAATCACCATCATCCTATCTTATCCATCAAGTCAATCTTGTGTCATCATATCGGTTCCATCTTTTTATCCACTTATCATGGTTATCTCATCATCCCTTATCCATAATTTTTCTTTGATATTTTCTTGAACTACATTGCCCCTGCACTTTCATGTAGGAAAGGTCAATCATTTGATCTACCCCTAGGGCATTTCTTCGTCCAATATTTGTCATCTACCGAGGTCTCCATTGTCCTTTTTCGGCTTTTATCCATGGTATTTTATCAAACTATGAGGGATTTTCACTTTCACGTAGGCGAGGCTAATCTTTGATCAGCCCCTAGGTCTTTAAGGTGTGTCAGTCTCGTGTCTTGTCTCTCTTGTGTTGTGTCATCAGGTTATCCCCTTATCTAGCTGGTGCTTTATAAATGAGATCCACTTGTATCATCAGATCCAATTGGTTTTGAATATCCTACATCACTTTGATCTTTTAATTTAATATCCATCTTTGGTCTCAACAGGATGCATCCTTCCTAACAGACCTCATCAATCCCATCCATCCTGTGGATCCTGTGGCAAAGGACATTTGAAATTGATTGTGATATTTTGATACTTTTGGCTTTATTTATCATTTGAGATCCCTATCATACCTTGTCATTGTCCCCTTGATCAATCATATCATGGTGTTCTTTGACTAGTAAGCATAGGGGCATATCTTGATCTTTTCTTTGTTGTTGTCTTCCTGGTTGTGTCATGTAGTACCCACCAAGATCCTTGCGGTCTTGTGTTATGCTGGGGCATCCTTTGTGTTGGTGGTTATCTCAATGCTTGGACTGACCAAAGTCTTCGTAACTTTGGGGTGTTGGGATAGACTTCTTATCTGTTGAGTTTGTTTTATGCATTAGACACTAATTCACCTTGGTTTACATACCCTGACACCTGGTGTGTTATGCTATAGCGTAATTACTACTCCAAAAATGGAAAATTGCATTAGGATTGCATTTCATGATCAATTCCATTGCATTGCATACATACCTGACCTATGACCTATTATTTTGGTTGTGCAAACATTCACCTTCCATCTCTCATTCTTAGGATACCAATGTTTCTTGACAGGTGCAGTTTCACACCCATCTTCCCTTAATTTTGTAATGATTACAATGAAAGTACTTGCCATTAAACCAACAATACACCTACCATCTACCCTCATTACTATGCAAATCCTTATTTACACTTATGTTCATGATGCACTTCATTTCATGATTAGGCCATTGCACTCACATATCACACACCTTTATTTTTTATAAGCTAAAGAAAGCATGATCGCAAATAAAAGTCAACCTACCACCTACGTCCACTTAGAATTTCATTTATCCCATGTTACATTATAGGTTCACTGCATTTCATCTCATACGCATTGTCATTTCATAATTATATTTTAATTTGTTTAGATTAATCATATTTGGTTATTCTAAGCATCTTAGATTCATTTCATTATCCATTAATTTCCATATTAATCCATACCATTAACAAATTACATACATCCCCACTTGCATCACGAATTGTTAGAGCCATATCCATAGCATATAAAGTCATCAACCATCCATCACATCCAACATCATACCCATTAGTCATCATACATATCATCTATCTCATCCATATAAGCATCACCATACATCATCACAAGCATATACATACATCACATTATAATGATCATCCTGATAAAACCATAAACATACACCTATGCATAAATAAAATCATCCATCATATACACATAACATAGTGTCAATAAGGGTTGTCGTATATCATACAAAAATCAAAATATGAATGTCCATCACATAGTCCATAATAATGTCCATCATATAATCAAAATACATATCCATCACATATATCATCAAATAAAGTAAAAATACAAGGCTCTAGATCAACTCTAATCTCTACTGCTCTGTACTGTACATCCATCATGCATCTGTCAAAAACTAGTATCCTGTCACATGTCCTTTGTCCTCTCTACTATGATTTTCCCACATATGACTTTTGAGGTGTGTCTTGCACTCCCCCTCTGCATGGAGGGGTCTCTCTCTAGCTATTGTATCCACAAGTATGTGTCCTTGCTGATTGGGATGGGGCTGGCATCTATGGCCTTGCTCAAACGTAGGTAGGTACTTGCTACCACTCTGGCACTACTGTAAAGTAGACTGCCATATAGTAGCTAGCCTCTCACATGTACTCATCTCGCTATGCAGCTTGATACCTAACTGCATCCCACTCTGCCCTATACATGTCCTAGAATCCATATATGGATCTCCTTTCCTATGCCCATGCATCCTGTGCTAACCGTAGCTGGACAATCTCTACTCCCATCTACAACACCTAATCTATTGCCCTATCCCTCTCATCTTGCATAGCTTGTACCTTTATCTACAATCTATGTACCTTTTCCCCTACCTCTCCACCCTCGCCTTGCACTACTTGTGCCTATTCCTACGCTACATATCTCTCATCCCACATGGCCTATATATGTTCCTATGCTACATCTCTCTCTCTCTCTCCATAACCTATACCTCTACCACTGCAGCATACCTCTCACCCTGTAGGGTCTGAGCCTGTATCTATGTTGCATCCCTCTCTATCTACAAGGTTTGTACCTATGCTCTCATAGCCTCCTCCCTCTCCTGCTTCAACCCCATGTCTGCCACTATCTGATCTGCTACCTCGAATCTATCACGTAGCTCATCTCGCTCCAAACTCTACTCAGTCCTCTCTTTCAGTAGCCTCTCCACCTGTATCCTCAAATCATCCAAGTCCTTCTCTGCCTCTGACATGGTCCCTACTAATACCTTCTCTATCACTCCTCCAGGATCTCGCTATCCTCTCACCTACAGTATAGTCACTAGTGCCTCTAGCCTATCTTGCTCCCATCTCACCCCTACCCCCTCATGCTCTCTAGAAACATCCCCCTCTAACCAAGGCACATCTACTCATAGCTGACTCACCTCCATTTGCAACATATCCCTCTCTGCCTCCAACTCTAATATTTTTTGCCTTGTATCATTGACCAGGGCTATGAATCCCTCTCACCCTCTACCTGGACTCTGGCCACCTCTGCTTGCAACATGCTCACCTAGTCCTCTAGCCTGTACCTTGTAGCCTCAGTATCCCACATTCTCTACTCGCCGATCTATAATCTTGCCATTACCCCTCTCAATAGTATAGTCAGATCCTCTGCTATACGTGGTACCATGGCCAATGGGGGAATATCACGAACATCCACATCCATCACCTCTGCCTCTACCTCATCTCTCTCATACATCCCCTCCACCTCTGCCTCACCTCTCTCCTCCTCTACCTTGATCTCCACCTAGGCTCTCCTCCACTATCTCCTCCTCCTCCTCCTCACCCTCTCCTGCTGATCTGTGACCTTGACCTCCCCCTGTCCTCTCTCTTGCTGACCTGTTGCCCTAGCCACCTCCTGACCTCTCCTCTATCTTGCCAACCTTAGCTCATCCTCTGGCCCAAAGCCAAGTGCCTTTATAATTGTCTCCTTTGGCGTAATCTATATGGGTTTATGACAAACATACCACGCGATGAATCTGACTATCACTCACGTCTCTACTCTCCCTCCTGTCCTACCCGGGTAAAGTACTAGTTGTAGTGTCTCCCAATGATCCCTCACAAACTTAGGTGTAATCAGCTACCCCCATGGTCACTCTCATGATATTTTCCTAAATCTCTCTAGTCCACAAGGAATGTCCTAGAGAATCCCAAACTGTGTGGTCACCCTGTCTGACCTATGTGCCTCCACTATACATGGCTCCTTCTTGACTATATAGCATTTGGTATAGAAATATCTTATGTGCCTCTCCTCATCTCTCCTCCATCTAGTAAACTGTCGTGTCATGTATGACCTCCACACTATATGCTCCTCTAGTAGATCATCTAGTGTCCTCCTCCATCTGTCCAAATCCTTGAAGCCCTCATAATGCCACACCCATCCCTGTTTTGTCCCATACCAGTGGGCCACTAGTAGTGTCATATCGTCCAAACCTACTCCCACCACTCTTGGCCTGGCCACACTAATGTACTCCCAAGCCCATACCTGTAGCAACGTCACCTATGTCAAGATGACTGCCTCTCAATAGTACATAATGTGCATATCTCTGTATAGTTGTGCTAGTACACATGGACCCCATGCAAACTCTCCCTCTCTCCCCTCCATGATATATCATATCACCTCCATGTAGCTAAGGCTACAGAAGTACCCACTCTAGTCTGGTATCAACTATCCACTAATCAACCCACACAAGTATAGTGGTAGCAGTGGCACCCCCAATGCCAAGCATCTAACCACATCCAACCCATTCCTCTACATAGGAAGGTCATCTCATCAAAAAGGACCCATATGGTCTAATACAACACTGCCCCCTTTGATCTCATTGCGCTCACCAAGTGGCCTGCTATAGGTAGCCTCAGTATCTGCCACATGTCCTCTAGAGTCATGGTCATCTCCCATGTCGGGAGGTGGAATGTCGAGGTCAAGGAGCTCCATCCCTCTATAAGGGTTGTGAACATCACCCAATGTACTCTGATAGTTGGATATCTTAGTGTATGCAACAACCCCACTCATGACAAAGCCTCATGGTCTGCTTCGTTCATGACTGCTATCATCACCTCCAACACCTTTGATCATCTCTCACGCATCTGTAGGCTGTCAAACTGCTGCATCCATATCACACACTATGTCAGTCATTTTCTCCTTTTCCCCATCTATCCTTATTTTCCATTTCTCGATCCCTAGTTATGTTTTCACTAATTCCCCCCCCCCTCCTTTTGGACAAATTTACTCAATTTTCCAAAATTAGTTTTCTTTTCCTTCTCCTAGCCTAGTCTCTTTTTTATTTTCTTCCCCCTGCCCTCTCCCACCCCTTTTTCCACCCCTTGGGTGAACCTGCCCTCTGAACAGGTGAGCCCGCCTTGATGGCAGGCTATCCCATCCACCGGACATGGGGGAGCCCACCCCGATGACAAGTGATCTCACCCTCCTAGCATGGGTAAGCCCACCCTGACAGTGGGCAATCCCATGTGCTGAATGGGTGAGCCCATCGGGGAGGCGGGCGAACCCGCTCCCGGATGGGTAGCCATGCCCCGAGGTGACATCACCCCTATCTGGGCGAGGTCACCCTTCTTTCAGGCGGGGTCACCCCTGTCATGGGTGTGCTTGCCCATGTCCCAACTAATTTTCCTTTTGGGTGGATTTTCCCGATCTAAGGGAAAGTCCACCCTTTCCTCCTGCCCCCTGCCATTTTCGGGAACCTTTTGTTTCATTTTTTGGGCTCATTTACCCATTAATTGGGTAAATTTCCACACCTTTCCCACTATCTCTAACAGGCGATTCTACCTACCTGATGGGTAAAATTGAAATTTTTCCCCCTACCCATTTTTCTAAACTATCCCAATCCCAAAACCCATGATTTTAAAATGCATTAAACCTTAAAAATACATCACAAAATGCTTCAAATCACAAAGAGGGTTTTGGACCTAACCTGGCATGGAACCGCGTGCTCATGAAAGAACCATCGTACCTCATCCCACCAATGGATGATGTTGTCATCGTAGTCATCCGACGTCCTCATCTCCTTCTCCTTTTCTCTCTCTCAATCAACTTCCAAGCGTGCAAATGAGGAATAGTAATTTCTAAAATTATTATATATAACATTGCCTCCTTTTTTAATTTTTTAAGTAAAGGGTATTTTTACCCTTTATTTCTCCTCTTTTTAATTCAACTAATCCTCTAACTTCTTAGGGCCACCATTTGCACTTCGTGTGTCTGTTTGACTCCATTAAAAAGCCAATCTTCATGGTTTTTTGAGCTCTATCCAACGGTACCTTCCATTTCCTCATATCAAGAAGTCACCTTGGGCCCCTTTTTCTTCTCCAACTGCCCTCTCGAGGGGGCATACTCTACCATTTTCCTCTATTCCTCTGTCATGGTCTTGCGAGATCGGGGCGTCTCCCTATATTTCCCACCATTTGGACAACTCACATAACTTCTCCCAATGTGTTGGGGCATCATTTTCTTGTCACTTCCTCTATAAAGTCATTTCCATTTTATTTTTCTTCGAAACACTATTATTCTAACAATATTTTGAAGAGGGGCAAAATGTAGACATCCAAATTTGACCACTCCCACATGGTGAAACCCGTCTCTTTTATTCATTTATTCCATCGATATTAATTAGATGATTTATTTAATTAATATTTCCCTTTTTTTCCTAAGGTTCCTAAATTATTTAATTTAACAATTAAATACTATACATTTTATCCTTTCCTCTCTAAATTAAGTAAATATATCAAGTTATTTAATTTAGTCATTTAGCTGTTTTGAATTTAAATCAATTTTAAATTGCCTCTTTTTTGTCTCCTTGTCACATCCTCCACAATATTCTTCTAATCTAGATTATTTTGATTAATCCATGATTAGGATGTGCACACCTCTAATCAGGATTAAAGTCACATCTTCCATATTTGGCCACTTGCCTCTAATCCCTCATTAATCTTCTTAATCACCTAGTTGCACAACCTTAATCTAATCACATGCCATATTTTCTATGTCCTCCAAGTCAACCTTTCATAAGTATTTTCCCTTTTAAGCCTTGACCTCTTCCCCATGTGAATTAAAAATTCACATTTATTCATTCAATGCATTTCTCTTCCCCATGTAGGTTGTTGGGAAATTCCAAATTCCCTCATAGGTCACATCAGTCACATGGGATAATGAATTCATTTATGAGGACCTTGTCCTATCCTTAAGGTACTTCCAATCATGTGCATTTAAAATTCACATTTATTTCCTCAACCACTTCTCTCTTCCCCATGATGATTAGTGGGGAGTTTTAAAATTCCTCACTTGTCACCATCCTTCAACATGGGGACAAGAACAACCTTTCTTAAGGAAATCTTCCCCTAATCCCAATGTACTTGCAAGTACCTCCACCTCACATGTCCTCTCTCCACCTCACGTGTCCTTTTTTCCATCTCATTTCCACATGACAAGATGTGAGGGCTTGTGTGTCCCCAACTAACCACAACCCTCCATCTTGCCTATGTTGGCTAAATCCTAGCCATTGAATCCTCTAGATACTCTTCCTTTAAAATGGAAGATTTTGTTTCATTTTCATTCATAACTTTCATTTCACATTTTCAACTTTCAAGCTCTATCATTCTCAAGCATTCTTAAGCACAAGCATTTTGCATTCAACCTCTATTATTGCACTCATTAAGCTTTCATTGCATCCATTTTGCATTCATCTATCAAAACACACACATCTTTCATTGCATTCATCATACAATCTAGATCAATTTGCATACCATTTCATCATATTTTCCATCAAGGATCACACATCCAAGCTACATGAAAGGGCCAACTAAGAATATCAACTTGAACAAAGGTATAATCTCTTGTTTTATCTTTTCTTTGTTTAGGTTCAACTTAGGCTAATCTTGAGGTGGTGTTGTGTTATTGCTCCTTTGCATTTCTATTATTTTGCAACTTTTAGGGTAGGAGATCATGTTGCATTACAATTCCTTCTTCTATCTCTCCTTGAATACATAAAGTATTCTTCTAGGGGGAGCATAATAGTGTAATTCTTTATCATTGGTCTATCCCTTTGTAATTGATGTTAATGGGGGAGAGTATAGAAAATTGGAGAAAAGTATGTAGAGGTATGCTTTTGTAATTGGTGTTAGGGGGAGAGTATAGTATGCAAGGTATTGCTAAGGAGAGTGAATTATAATGATAATTTTTATTCTAAAGGAGTATAAGAAAAATTGGTATGCAGAGAGAACATAGGGTGAATGATGCAATGATACAAAAAGGGGTGTATGAATGATGTTGCCATTTTTTTCAAAAAATTTAGGTGTTTCCATTTTGAGGTGTTTCCATCAATGACAAAGGGGGGGATTGTTGGAATTTGTGTCATTTATGTCAAAGGATAGTCATGATGGTCATTGATGTAAATGGACTAGCTTAGGAAGATTGTTTATAGTTGCTTTGTACATGTCCTAAGAGGTTAAAAATGTTATTAAGCAACATTGCATATATATTGCATAGTCTTGATGTAGGAAGTTTTGGAAGGTTGCAAAGGAAATAGATAGATGATCTGTTATGGGTTTTTCAAGCACATTCTAGATATATGGTCCACAACTTTTGGTGACAATATTTGAGCTTGAAAATGATTTATTTCTACTCTTTGGTCTAGCTAGGGTTTTGCAAAAAAACCCTAAGGGTTTCAATCATGGCATTCACAGGAATTTCTATTTTTGTGTTGACTTGAAATAGGAAATATCTAGTTAATTAAGTCATATTAATCCCTATGGGTTGTTGTGTTACCAAACCCTTCATCCCAGTGATTACTGGCTCGACAAATTGTTTGAAAATCTTAATGTTTCCTAAGTCTAGTGCTTAAATAATTTATCTTGATTGACAGTGAAGATCTTAGATTAAATATCAACGGTTTTCATTACATCACACTTGATCTTCACAACACATATGTGATTCACTCTAACATGGTTAAAAGTGTGACAATATGGAATAATGCCACGTGTATAGTGGGGTTGAGTTCTAAGCTATTTTTTTTCTAAGATTTATGAACCATGTGAAAGATGTTAGAGATTGATGATTGATGCAACATCACATTTCCAATTCATTCTGACATAGTATTATTTGCGATGATGTGAAATGACAACAAGTGTTGAAAGATGATTGTAGATGACATACTCTATTCATCACATTTTCAAGTTTTCAAGCATAAGGATAAAATGTGCTAAACAAAAGCAATACGATGAAGATCAATGGTGCACATTGAAGGAGAGGATAGGATGGTTATCACAATAACACATTTTTTTCCTTCTTTGAAAACATCAAGTTTTTGATGATACGATATGGCTCCACATGTCTTAGATGACGTTTGTGAGACATATGGCATATTTCTACTTCTTTGCAAAGGAATAATGGGTCCCTATGATGGCTTTGCGAAAACATGGAATGGTGACACATTTCCATGATGATAAGTGGAATTTATTCATTGCATCACATATCTCATATACATCACATATGCCATTCTTCAAGTGTAAAGAAACAATGTGCTAAGCTTATGGTATGCAATAGAGATCAATGACCTAAATTTAAAGTGAGATTGATCTAACAGTTGCATTTTAAAGTTGAGACATATCAATAGAGATCATTAGATCATGGAGAAAAAGGAAAGATCAATGGTTGATATTCAAAGTGGGCAAACAAATACTTCCTAAAGAAAAAATTTGATGGCCAGTTATAGAGATAAAGTCGATTTAAATGTATTTCTAAAAAATCATAAAAGTGACAGTTTCAAGGGACTCTAAAGCAATTAGGGCTTGTTTAACTATAGGAAATAGTTCTTGTCATGGTCAGAATGGTGGTGTAAGTGGTTTTTTAATATAGAACATTAACATATCATGTGTATAGGGGAGATGTAAATAAATATTATGGGAATACAAAAAGGTTATAAAATTGATGGTTTTTAGGTTGGTGTGAGAACATATGGTGATAGACAAAAATCTATCAAAGTGATGATCATGGTAATGGTGAATTGAGAGAAGTGTAGTACAAAGGAAGAGAGTCCAAAATAATAAATTGAAAAGGTTCTTTTTGGTTGAAGGAAAACCAGTATCAACATATACATGAACTTGTAATGTTGTAGAGGTTGGTAGCTTAGAAAGATTAAGTTGCTACTCAATTAGGTGTGCATTGTACCTTGAGGTTGGTCCCAAAAAATTGTGTTAGGTTTGTAGTGTACCTAGAGGTTGGTTCCTCAAAAAATTGCATTGGGTGTCAATGTACCTGGAAGTTGGTGCTTATAAAACATGTGGTATCATTTATTCTGAGGCTGGATTAGGATGGTAGATTCTAGTAGCTATTTTAATCATGGTTTTTTCCACATTAGGATTTCTACATATATTTGTTGTCTTCTTTGTGATTGATATTTTTGTGTGATTTTAAATCTTATTTATTGTTTTAATTTGGTAAAAATTGCATACATTGATTCACCCCCCCTTTTAGTGTATTGGTGTTCTTTCAACAAAGGAGAGGTAGGAAGGGCAGGAAAGAAGGGTGAGAGAGAGGTGAGAGAGAGAGTGGTGAGATAGAGAGAAGTAGAGAGGGAAGGAGAGAATGAGAAAGAGAGAGAATGGGGGAGGGAGG
>VDFB02287788.1:0-20134 GCA_007258455.2 Sequoia sempervirens | reverse complement strand
TTTATTGAAGTCTAAGGACTTGGAATAGTATTTAGTAGATAAAATGTTTGATGCTCTCACAAACTTTGAAATGAGATAATTTGACTAAGATTCTCCAAAGAAGGAAGCACCATTCAAAACCAGTAAAAAGATAGATTGATGAAGTAGTTGATCATAATGATTGCTTCGATGAGGTAGAAGCAAACTTTGTGAGAAGATTGAAGAAAGGAACCAAAAAATCCTAAGGTAATTTACCTTTCAAGTGTTTCAATTGTGGAAGGATTGGTCATTTTACATATGAAGTGAAATGGTGGGAAAAGGGGGTAGGTCCTAGATCCTAAATGCAAAGAACCTAAGACTCAAGGGGACTTTTCTATGATTTCATTATAATACCAACCACAAATCCAAGAGATTGATGTTAAACCTCAATGGAGAGTAAATAAAACCTGGGTTGGTGATTATTTAAGGCCTTAGGATGATTAGGAATGATTTAAGAAATTATTAAAATAATTGAAATATATGACCTAATATGTAAAATATATATTCCTAAAGATAAATAGACTCTAAGAACACTTTGCAAGAAAATATGGGAGATATTAGAGAGTATGTACTTGTCACCAAAAATTGATTCTAGCATGTGCAAAGGGACTAGTTTGACCCTAGGTGAATGGGTCTTTGATTAGGCTTCCAAAAATAATTTTTATAGTCCTCTGGTGCTAGATCCGAGATGCTCTTTTCCACCTACAATTTTTTTTTGGAATGTCAAAAATGAATTATGCAACTTAGTTTCCATAGGTTGACAAGAATAATGACAACAAATGTGACAATAAAAAATTATCTTCAAGATATTTTCAATCCTTCTTCAACCTGTAACCTACACATACATAAAGAGGGGAAAATTTTTGTTCCATATAGGGTTTTTCCTCATTCAAACCTCGTGAATAGTGTTCCCACTTTCATAATGGAAATGTGAATGATAAAAACCTTAATGGAAAGAAAGGAAATGATAAATAATTTTTTTTCTACAGCTCACCACCCTTCAATAGCTTCCTTGAAGGACTAAATACATACACATCATTTCAAGGTAATTGGATCTTGCTTGCTATATTTTCTTCAATGCATGAATGTATGAAGACCTATAATACTTGTTAGCCTTCATAAGACAACATAAAGAGACATAAAATTTGACATGATGTTAGGATATTGATTGCTACTACAAATGAGTAATAATGCTGCTCTTGAATTCTCTTCACAATAATATTTACTTCTCAAAATTTTATCCTTAAGTGTTCCATTTCAAATGATGAAAACACTAGGTATTTATAGGTGTTTATCTAACTTCTAAAAAAAAAAAATCTAAAATCCAACACTTACAATTTGAGTTTTGATCATTAAAGTGTCATAAAAAAATATTTTTTAATTTGGTTCTTGGCTCATAAAGGGGGCCCATTTTCCCATGGGTGAATGGGTTCTTCCTATACTTCCATGACATGTACATGACCCAAGGAAATTTAATTATTAAATGTATTTATTTAATGTTGGTTCCACATTTGGAAAATGACAAGAATAAGGCTTTAGAATGCATAATTTGGTAAATTAGAAATTTAATTAAGTCCAATAAATTAAGGGACCCAAACATAATGTGAAATTGTAAAGGTATAAAATTTTCTACACTACATAAAGAATTATATGATACTAACAAAAGAGATAAGTTCAAAAGAGGTTTCTATTATAAAGAGAGTAGTTGTTCCTTAGAAGATGAGGAAAATGATTGAAATGATGAAACCTTATTCATGGATTTGAAAGATAAAAAGGGTGATATTGAAAAATGTAAGAGGTTTGGTACTTTACAAGTTGACAAAAATAATGAAAGATCTATGGCTATGTGGATTGCTTTTCATGAAAAGGAAGAAGAAAATGCTTGGGTAATTGATAGTGGTTACTCTAACCACATGAATGGTGACAAGGGAAGGTTCATTAGTCTTAAGAAGTGTAATAGTGGATCTGTTAAGTTTGGTGGTGATGAGTCAAATCAAATTTGTGGAAAGGGTTCCATAATAATTGATGGAAAGAACAAGACTAAGGATGTCCTCTATGTCAAAGGTCTAAAAAATAATCTTCTTAGTTTTAGTTACATGTGCAACAAAGGATACACTCTTACATTTCATGACAATGGTTGTGAGATCAAGATGGTAGGGTCAGAAGACTAGTTGTTGAAGTTACAAGGAAAAATGGAAATGTCTATCATCTAATGGAGGCAAAGGAAATAATTTTATTATTGGCTCAATACGATGGGTGTTGGATATGGCATAGGCATGTGCAAGATCATGGGGTTCTAAAAAGTAGCAATGAGAAAAAAAACATGTTTCTACTTCGCCAAAATCATGAAAAAAAATGTTGGAATTTTTTTATGGGTTGGGTAATATTTGAATTTGGTTTGGTAATACAAAACCAAGAGAGATATCTATTTATAATGGATATCCATTTTGAAATGGATATTCATTTCCTAAAATTAATTTTCATCAATTTATGCAAACAAAATAGATATCCATTTTGCAAACAAAATAGATATCCATTTTGCAAACAAAATAGATATCCATTTTGCAAACAAAATAGATATCCATTTTGCAAAAAAAATAGATATTCATTTTGCAAACAAAACGAATATCCATTTTGCAAACAAAATAGATATCCATTTTGAAAATCCCAAAAAGAACACTTCAATAAAATGGGCATAACCTTTTGCATTATTGATCAAAATTTTGTTTTTTTACAGGCATTGGAAAGGTGATTCAGAAGTCTATGCAATGAATAATATTATTGTGATAGATTGAATACAATAAATTAAATATTATCATTTTAAGTTCCTCAAGTTTTAAAATTTTAAATGCTCACAATTCTTGCATGCAAAGTATTTTTACATTTTTTTTTGCAATAATCATCCTAAGTGACTTGAAACATTAAAGAAGTAATAATTAATGAAAAAAAAAATTACTAAGGAGAGTAAAAATTTTCATAAATCATCATAGAAGGCCTCCTTGTTTTCTTTGATGCTATGCACACCTTTTCCCAAGTTGAACTAGGAGAACATATATATATATCCATCTCTTCCCGTCTCCTTCATTTACCCTTTCTACCCATCTCTCCAATTTCCCCTTACTCTTCCTTTATGTATATCTCTCCTCTCTCTCTCTCTCCCTCTCTACCAATCTCTCTCTCAATTTCTCTTCCCCTCTATCTTTCACAGGTCATATATATCTCTACATATCTCTCCCTCTTTCTATCTATATCGCTCCCTATCCCTCTCTTTTTGTATCATTCCATATTTCTATCTCTTCGTATCTCTCTCTCTCTTTCTATCTCTCCATTTATCTATTTATATAATTTTCATTTTCATCAAGTTATCTCCATATCTCTCTCTCATATTTACACACACACCCTATTTATGTCTCCCAACATCCATATCTTTGTCTATTTCCCTCTTCATATCTCTCCCCTATCTCTATTATTTATATCTATCACCTCCTTTCACTCTATCTTTCCCCCTCTATCTATATCTCTCCATCTCTCTCTTTATATCTATCTATATCTCATTATTTCTACTTATCTCTCTTATTCATTCTCTCTCTCTCTCTATCCCTTTGTATCCATATATTTCTCTACCTCTATCTCTGTATCCCTGTATCTCTCTCCATATCCCTCTCTATTGCTCTATATCTCCCTCTACCATTATCTTTCCCTCTTCCCCTCTCCAACTATATATTGACATATATCTTCCCCTCTTCTTCTCTTACTACCTCTCTACCTATCTTTTGCATTTTATCTACCTATATCTCTCTATCTACACCCTCTCTATCTATCTCCCACTCTCCCTCCCTCCTCTATATCTCCCCTCTCTATCTCCCCCTCTTTATCTCTACATCTTTATCTCTCTCTCTATCTCTATTTTTTTCTATCACTTTATCTTACCATATATATATATATATATATATATATATATCTTTCCATATTCCTCTATATCTCTATGCATCTTCATTTGTATTAATAACTCCATAGATCTCTATATTTTTATCTCCCCCTTTACCTCTCTTTATATATATATTATCTCCCTCTCCCTCTATCTTCCTCTCTAATTTTCTATAGAGAGAGAGGGTGAGTGGAGATAAATAGAAGTAGAGAAGGAAGGTTAAAGAGGTAGAGAGGAGAGAGGAGAGAGAGGTATAGAGAGATATCAAAAGGGAGATAAATGGGGAAAGAGGGAGGGATGGAGTGAGAAGTACGTAGAGAGAGAGATAGAGAGGTGAAATAGAGAGAAGTAGAGAGGGAGGGAGGAAGTGAGAGGTAGAGATAGAGAGCTAGGGTGGGAGTGATATAGTAAAAAATAGGTAGAAAGAAAGGAGGATAGAGATGGGGGATAAAGAGAAGTGATAACAGAGAGAGGGAGAGGGAGAGGGAGAGGTAGTTAGGGAGATGGAGGGTGAGGGGATATATAGGGAATTATAGAGGGAAGGAGAGAGAGAGGTAATGTGGGAGGGGTAGAGTGAGATATAGGGAGAGAGGGTGAGGGGAGGTAGGGAGTAGTAGAGAGGGAAGGAGATAGGGAGGTATATAGAGAGGGAGAGGGAGATATAGACAAGGAGAGAAGGAGACATGGAAGGAGAGGTAGGGTGGGAGGGATAGAGAGAGAAGTAGGTAGAGAGAGAGGGTGAGTGGGAAGATGGGTATGTGCATGATCATCATGGAAAAAATAGGCCCTTAAGTGGTGATGAAATTAAGAAAAATTAAATTTATGCAACTTGACATAAAAAATTGAAAATGTTATCTATATTATTTCAAAAATATGTAAGAATAGAATCCATAGCAAATTGAATGTAGTTTGTAAACTACTAGGTTTTTTAAAAAAAAATTTATTTCGTGAAAATTTGAAATTTTAATGCAATAGCACTTACATTTCAAGGAAAAAATAATAAGTAGGTGTCTGTTTGATGACCCTAACCAAAATAAAATGATAATATTTTGTTATAAGATTTTAGATATAAGTAGAGGACTCATGTCTCGATATGATGCATATTTTTTTGTAATTTTTTCCAAGTAAGTAATTAATTATGAATTTTTTAATATAATTTTTAAAAAATTATAAAAACTTTGTATGTTTGACCACCTTAACTTGGTCAAAACTTCATGATTTTTTTTTTAATCCTATAGTATGTGAAGCATAGAATGTGATAGATGTTTCAAATTCAAAAAATGTGATACTGTTTGAAACCTATAGATATTTTTCAATCAACCTATCATTAAGGAATTAGTCATAATTCAAATAGAAAATGAATAATAATTATTTATTAAATTCAAAGTAAAGAATAATTTATATTGGTGAAAATATGAGAATCTTCTTTAAAAACCCTTTTTGTTTCATCAATTTTGGGGAAAAATAAAGTCATCAGCCACATACCCCACACATACCCATCATATCACCACTTTTTGACCCATCTTGATCCTACACATACCCAGGTGAGAGAGAGGTATATAGGAGAGAGGCTGAAAAGAGATATAAATAGGGATTTATAGGGTGTGAGGGAGGGAGGGACAAAAAGAAGGAGGGAGATAAGGATTGGTAGGTTGGGAGGGAGACAAACAAGGAGACTGGTAGGGTGGTAGGGAGAGAGAGAGAGAGGAGATAGGGATTGGTAGGGTGGGAGGGAGAGAGAGAGGGATATATGGAGGGAGAGAGAGGGAAGGAGGGAGATATGGAGTGGTAGTGTGGACAAGATAGATGAAGGGAGAGAAAGAGAGTGATAAGGAGTGGTGGGGTGGGAGGGATAGAGGGAGGGAGGGAAAGAGGGAAGGAGGGAGATAGGGATTGGAGAGAGAGAGATTTAGGGTGGGAAGAAGATAGAAATAAGGAGATAGGTATTGGTAGGGTGGGAGGGAGAGATATATGGAAGGAGGGAGAGAGAGAGGAGATAGCGATTGGTAGGGTGTGTGGGAGAGAGAAGGAGATAAGGATTAGTAGGGTGTGAGGGAGGGAGATATATATATATATATATATGTGGAGGAAGGGAGAGAGGAGATAAGGATTGGTAGTGTGGGATGGAGAGAGAGAGAGAGAGAGGAGATGGGAATTGGTAGGGTGGGAGGGGAAGAGGAAGGAAGAGAAATAGGGAAGGAGGCAGATATGGATTGGTAGGGTGGGAGGGAGAGAGAGGGAGAGGTAAGGAGATAGGGAGTGGTAGGGTGTGAGGGAGGGAGATGTGGAGTGGTAGGGTGGGAGGGATAGAGGAAGGGAGAAAAAAAGGGAAGGAGGGAGAGAGAGTGAAGGGGGTAAGGATTAGTAGGGTGGGACAAAGAGAGAGGGAAGGGGGGAGATAGGGATTGGTAGGGTTGGTATGTGCAGGACCATCATGGAAAAAATATGCCCTTAAATGGCAATAAATTTTAGAAAACTTAGAGTTAGGCAACTTGACATAAAAATTTGAATAAGTTATCTATATTATTTCAAAAATATGTAAAGAAATAGAATCAGAGAAAATTGAATTTTAGTTTCTAAACTACTAGGTTTATTTATTTTTAAACTGCTTATGAAAATTTGAAATTAAGTAATAGCACTTAAATTTAGGTATTAAGAAGTAGATGTTTGTATCACCTTGACCACAATAAAGGATAAATTTTTAATAATAATTTAGATATAAGTAGAGGAACTACAACCCAACGTGATGCTATTTTTGTAATTTTTTTTAAGTAAATAATTAATTATGAATTTTTTATTACAACTTTTAGAAAATATAAAAAAATTGTATGTTCAACCACCTTAATGGCCGTTTGTGATCCAAAAATGGCACTGCTTTGAAAGCTATTGATATTTTTTAATCAAATGTATCAATTAGGATGTTAGTCATAATTCAATTAGAAATGAATAATAATTATTTATTAAATTCAGCAAAAACATAATTTATATTGGTAAAAAATTGAAAATTTCAAAACCCTTTTCGTTTACATCAATTTTGGGTAAAACATTAGCCACATACCCCACACACATCACATCACTTTAACATCATGATCCCACACCGAGAGAGAGAGAGACATTAATAGGTAGGAGGGAGGTAGATAAAATGAGATAGGGATTAGAGGGGTGGGGAGGGAGAGAGAGATGGTGGCGGAGATAGGGATTGGTATAGAGGAAGGAGAAAAGAGAAGGAGATAAGGGGATTGGTATGTTGTATATTTGGAAAAGGTGGGAGGTGAGAGAGAGAGAGGAAATGAAAGGAGGAGAGGAGAGGTAGGAGAAGGGAGATAGGATTGGTAGGCGAAGGAGAGAGGACCCAGATGGTGGAGGGCAAGGGTGAGAGAGAGAGAGATTGGTAGGGTGGGAGGGAGAGAGAGAGGGGAGGAGGGAGATAGGGATATGTAGGGTGGGAGGGAGAGAGGGACAGGAGAAGGGAGATAGGGATTGGTAGGGAGGAAGGGAAAGAGGGATCGGTATGGTGGGAGGGTGGAAAGGTGAGAGAGAGAGAGAGAGAGAGAGAGAGAGAGAGAGAGAGAGAGAGAGAGAGAGAGAGAGAGAGAGAGAGAGAGATTGATAGGGGGTGGAGGGAGAGAGAGGAAGGAGATAGGGATTGATAGGGTGGGATGGAGAGAGAGAGAGATGGATATATGGAGGGAGAGAGAGAGGGAAGTAAGGATGGAGATAGAGGTAGAGAGATAGGTCTAGAGTTCAAGGAGAGAGAGTGAGAAAGATAGCTCTAAAGAGGGACAAAGAGAGGAGGGAGGAATAAAAAACTAGATAGTTAAGTATAGAGTTGAATAGATTGATAGGGAGAGGTCTAAAGACGGAGGGAGGGAGAGAGAGACAAGTGGAGGGATAGGTCTAGAGGTAAAGATGAGACATGGTGAAATATAGAGAGGTAGATAGGGACATAGAGATATGATGATTATAAAGATTTATTCATCTCCTTACTACAAAAAATATAAATATTTTTATTATTGATTACTTTTTCTAATGTTTCAAGTATTTTGAGATGAGTGTTACAAAAAAATCATGAAAAATGGACTTTGTATTTGAATAATGAGCATTTGATGTTTCAAAAATGAAATATAAATTTCAAATGATTATAATTATTATTTTTATGTACAATATAGAAACATTACCTAGTCCATTGCGTAGAGCTCTTAACCACCTTTCCAATGCCTATAAAAAATCAAAATTTCTATAAGAAACAAAAAAGTTATGCCCATTTTACTAAAGAGAGCTTTTAGGTTTTCAAAACAGATATATGTTTTGTTTTTCAAAATGGATACCCATTTTGAAGAATTAAGAACAAGCACCCCTTTTTAAAAATAGATATCTGTTTGAAACATATATCTATTTTAAAATGAATATCCATTTGAAATGGATATCTTTTTTTTCTAACAAAATTTGTAGCCTTGGTATTAGCCTTGGGTTTGGCTTGGGATTTGGTTAAGAATTACCAAACCTAAAAAGTCAATTGAAAAAATGCATTTACCAAATTTCCTTAGTTTTTCAAAGTTCACCCTTGTGGCTAACGACTTTTCTTTTATTTGAATTTGATGAAATGAAAATGGTTTATTTGAATAAATTGTCGACTTTCCTCCAATATAAGATATTCCTTTTTTTAATTAATAAGCATATATCTATATTAATAATAAAGATAGAAATACATATTAAAAAAAAAGGGTGGGTGGTAAAAAGGAACACCATGGGAGTCATATGGGCAAAGCCCAGAAGTCTAGAGTCACATGGGTTGAGACTAAAAAGAAAGAACTATAACAAACACAATAAAATAAAAGGCCATTAGATGGCCATTGCAGTGTCAACAAGGGGTGGAGGGTCCCTGTCATTCAAGTTCTTCCCCCATATATTAGTAGGGTCTAGAGTGACGTCAGGGGGAGCCCAACCGTCATCATCTTTTTCTTTATCTTTATCCTCACAATGAGGTGAAATTTCTAAATATAATTGTGGGAACCATTTAGTAGTATCCAACCAACTAGAACCACCACCAGGGGGCCACCTAGAAATGCCACTGCCACCCCCCGCCACCCCTCCAGAAGGCTACCCTAGGTCAACCCACGAAGGAGGAGAAGGTGACCTTCAAGGAGGGTGAGAGCCATGCCAAGGAGGATCCTTAGAGCAGGGGAAAGAGTCCTTGGTAGAGCCACTTTGTCGTTGGCCCCACGAAGGTGACCAACCTTGGCAAGAAGTGGGTGAGGGAGGCACATGTGCCACAGTGCAAGGGGCATTTCCCCAGTGGCACAAGAGCTCCTGAAAGTGAGAAAATTCAAGCACAGCCTAATTTTCTTACACTTGAATCTACAAAAGAACATTAGAGAAAATAATTGCTTTAGAATATAAAGAAACAAATTTATCAATTTAACTATGAGAAAATATGCAAGCATTTCTCTTTTTCCAAATACTGAAGAGGATTTCTACCTTGAAAGTGTGCCAAATCTAGGTATACTTAGTGGGAAGCCTAGGAGAGTCGCTTAGAAAAACCATATGCTAGGAAAAAGGCTCTAGCCTAAATGGCCGAAAGAAGTCATGAATCCAATTCTATAGCTACTAAGCTCTAGCACAAAACTAGAAGAGGTTCTTAAAAGAATCAACCTGCCCACAAAAAAGGAAATGAGGGTCTTGGACTCCCAAGTGGACAAGCCGAGACCCCACTAGAAATCCTTGGAAAAGAATACACCAAACAAAGTGGGTGATTTTTGGCTCAATGCTTCTAGAAAAAATAATAGAAAATATTTTACGTGAAATAGACACTGAAGACTACAAATGCCATCTCTGGTTCAACTGTCAATCATAGGAAAATGTAGTAATAGGGCCACAAATAACCAAGCCAAGGCTTGTAATTTCTGAATGGGGTGTTTGGGTACCACTTCCAATCCTTCACTAGGGCTTGGTGATATGAATACCCACCTTATGAAGCATTTCAACTAGAATAGGTTGTCATAGGTTTCACATTTATTATTTTGAAAACCATATTGAGCACGAAAATCCTCCCAGGGAAAAATGTGCATTCTGGGTCTGTGAAATAAGTGTTGAAGGGTTTAGATACCCTTCTTGTGAAACCTAAGAGCCTTAAGCCAGGGAAGCTTGGCAAAAGTTTGAATAACACTAGAAAATAGAGGTGACCACGAAGTGATCTTACAATACTAGTTTACAATTTTTGGCCAAACTAGACACTGAACTGATTTTTTCTAACTAAATATTCACTTTCGGGTACCTATAGTGACAAAACCGTGAGGAATTTGAAGATGATACAAACTAGTGTTTTGTGAAATTTTTTCTATAGATTCTTAATATATTTTTTCAAATTATTTGGAATCAAATTGCACTTCTTTTTCCATCTCCTTCAAAAACTAGTTTTTTTCAGTAAACACCATTTTTAAGGAGTGATTATCATCATATAAAACATAACTTTTTCTCCATGAATGATAAAAATCTTTTTTTTTTGAATTTAGATTTGTAACTACAATATCTAGCACTTTAATTTGGTTTCATAGTGTTTTATTGAATATTTTTTCCTTAATCAATTTTCAAAGTCAAACTAATTACAATTCCAAAATAGGTGGACTCTATACAACATAACTTTTTTTGTATGTATTAAAATTCAATTCTTTTTTTTGTTGGATCAAGGACTTCAATATCTAGTGCACTAGTATTTTTCAAATTTTTTTTTGATAATCTACTATTTTTCCACATGTGTAGAACAAAGAGCTTGATTTTAGGTGAAAAACCTACATTCACAAGAAATTAAAAATAAATCTAATAATTAAATTAAATTTATTTAAAATAATACTTTTTGGGAAGCTTATAATAAGGAATATATACTTACAAAAAATAAATTATAAATGAATTCATTTGATCTCCCAAAAGATAAATCAAAAGTGGTTTTTAATCAACATTTTGATAGGTATAAAGGATACTTTGTTATAGGTATGGTTTAAAACTAGCAGAGTTCTATCTAAGGGGGTTTGATCTAAGGTGGTTTGATCAAACTCTCTTCAATTGGAATCTTTAAATATAACTTTTCAAGGAAGGTTAAATCATTATATTTTCTAAAAATATGTGATTTTAGCAAAAATCAAGATCTCTCAAAAACTGTAAACTAGTATTGTGGGATCACCCCACCACACATTTTGTTGGTTAGGAAAGAGCCCATCATGAAATCCAAAGCCAAAATAGTGAAACTAGGGATTAACTGCCTCCTAGGATCTCCAAATGCTCTTGGCCATGAAAGTTCCCACAATCTAGACCGATTTCATCATAACTAGAAGGGTTTGAAAGGCAATTCCCTTCCAAGAAGGTTTGTGAATGGGAAGGCTAGACTGAATACAATGCTTGAGGAGAATTTTCTAGGCCTAATCACTAGTAAGTGCTCTGATAATTGACTTGACACAAAGAGAAATCCCTTGTTGTTTATTAGAGAGAAAACCAAGCCCACCATAATCTTTAGGTAGGTAGAACAAATCCTAGGCAATGTAGTGAAACCCTCGATGAGTCTTAGAAGAGGCCCGTAGAAAATCACATAGCAACTTTTCTAATTTAGCATATGAGGCCTTTGAAGGGGCCTAGAAGGAAGAATAATACACATGAGTTGTTGCTAGAAACTTTGAGCAAATATGGAATTTACCAGCTAGAGAAAGTGGCTTGGTAATCCAAAAAGCAAGTTTTTTCTCAATCCAAGAAAAAACTGCTTGCCAAAGATTAGTAGGAGAAGCCTATTAAAAGGAAAAAGGATTTCCCAAAAATTGAAATATTTCACCAAGAGTAATCCACTTCTAGCCATAATGTTGAATCTAGTGATGACTGGGTAGGATGGATTGTCTATAGCAAAAGGTTTTGTGCCATTGAATGGTGGAACCCAAGGCCAGATAGAAAGTATCAAGGAAATCAAGAGTAGCTTTGACATTATTTTCCTCTTCCAATAATGTGAGAAAATAATCATCAGTGAAGTGGCCATTGACCACCTAGGCTCAAAAATTAGGTAAATAAATGCCATGAACCCACCTTTGGGAAATAACATGAACCAAAAAGTACCCAAATCCATCAATAGCAAGAACATAAATCAAGGGGACAAATGGGAAACCCTAGCAAATAGAACATAATAGACCAAAGGAAGGGGGCATACAACCATTAATGGTGATGCAAGTGGAGGCATCAAAAAACAAAATTTGCACAAATTGTATGAATTGAAGACCAAAACTTAGGGCAGACAACATAACAAGTATGAAATGCCATTCAATGTGATTATAAGCTTTAGCAAAATAAATTTTAATAACGATAGCTTTTTGATTGGAGCATCTCACCCATTCCATATCTTCTTAGATAATAATAATGTTGTTTAATAACCTAGAATTAATGAATCTAGTTTTCTTTGGGTGCACAAAAATTTAATAAATAATTATTATTGATTTTCTACATACATTATGTCTAAAGTCCTGATTGATAGGTTGATTGAAAAACTTCTATAATTTTCAAACTATTTCACAGTTTTCAAATCTAAAAGATGTGTCACATTCTATGCTTCAAATAGTATAGGATAAAACTAAACAAATGAATTTCATAATTTTTTGACTAAGTTATGGTTGTTAGACAAACACGTTTTAATAATTTTGAAATGTTTTAATAAAATAATTATAACTAATTATTTACATGCAAAAAAAATACCAAAAAAATGTGGCACATCCGGGCATGTGTCCTCTACATATATTGAAAGTTTCATAAAATAAATAAAAAAATTCTTGTATTTAGGGTCGTCAGACATACACCGGCTTCTTAATGTTTTCTTGAAAATTTAGTACCACTGCATTGAAATTTCAAAATTTTCAATAAATAGATTTAAATTTTTCCAAAAAAAGACTAGTAGCCTAGAATCTGCATTTAGTTTGCTACAAATTTTGGTCTTACATATTTTTCAAATTATGTTAATGACCTATTCAAAATTTTATGTCAAGCTTCCTAACTCTATTTTTCTTAATTTCCATTCCCACTTAGGGGTCTACTTTGGACCCCCACATGATCTTGTATTGACTTGTACAAAAGAATGGGACACATCAACTTTGACAATATAGTGAAGATCAATTCAATTCATGCAATAAGAGACATGCCTAAGATAACTATTCCTTCAAACACATTATGCAAGGAGTATCAAATGGGAAAGCAAATAGAGACAAGTTTCAAGAGCAAGGAGTGCTTTGGTATAATGCCATTGGACTTGATTCACACTAACATGTGTGGACCTACAAGAACAAGGAGTCAACAAGGTGAAATATATTTCATGTTTCTTATTAATGATTATACTCTAATGAGTTGGGTTACATTTCAAAGAGATAAATAAGAAGCTTTTGATAAGTTTAAAATATTCAAAGAAAATGTTGAGAAGGAAATGGATTCTAAGATCAAGTGCTTAAGGTTAGATAGAGTAGGTGAATTTACTTCAAATGAATTTGAAATTTTTAGTGAAGATCATGGTATTAGGAGATATTTTTCTACTCCTAGAACCCCTCAGTAGAATGGGGTAGTGGAGAGGAAGAATACAACTATCCAAGAGATGGCTAGGGTTATGTTGAAAGATGTGGATCTCTACCTTATATGTATTAGAAGGAAGAAGTTCACACTATTATCTATTTACTTAATAGAGTGCTATGGTATGGTAGGACTTCCTCTATTAGATACTTCATGATCTTTGGTAGCAGATGCTACATTAGAAAAGATGAAGTAGACCTTGGAAATTTTGATTCAAGGTTTGATGAAGGGATCTTCCTTGGTTACTCAACTAGAAGCAAGGCCTATAGATACTACAACAAGAGGCTGGGAAAGATAATCAGAAGCACAAATATTAAGGTATTTTAATATTTGTGGTAGATATCACAAGAACTAGAGGATTTAAGATATGATATACCTATTTGGATTGAAGAAGAAGACAAAGAAGAGAAGGAACTATAACTAGTGAAGGCCCTCAAGACTCTAGAAAAGTATGTGCAGAGGAACCATTCATCAGATTAGATGATTAGAGACAAAAATAAAGGTGTGTTGACTAGGAGAAGGTTAGAAAAAGCAAGTGAGTATGTAAATTTGTGTTTACTATCAAAGGTTGAGCCCAAGAACTTTATTGATGCTAGGAAAGATGATGGTTGGATAAAAGAAATGGAAGACGAATTGAATTAGACTAAAAAGAATCAGACATGGGAATTGCTTCCCAGACCAGCTAATAAGAATGCGATAGGAACAAAGTGGGTGTTCTAGAACAAGCTGAGTGAATATGATGAATTTATGAGGAACAAGGCCATATTGGTATGTAAAGGTTATTCACAAATTGAAGGTATTGATTTTGAGGAGATTTTTTCTCTAGTAGCCAGAATGGAGGCAATAAGGATGTTTCTTGTTTTTCTACTCACAATAATTTTAAAATCTATCAGATGAATGTCAAGTTAGCCTTGTTGAATGGAGATTTAGAGGAAGAGGAATATGTTAAGAAACCAAATGGTTTCCAGGTATCAGAAGATCTAAACATGGTATGAAAACTTAATAAAGCTTTCTATGGACTCAAGCAGGCTCCTAGAGCTTGGTATGCTTAGTTGAATAAGTATGTACTTTAGCAAGGATTCAAGAAAGGTATTGCAGGGAGTAATCTTTAAATTAAGGCACAAGAAGACAAGATTTTGATTGTGGTTGTATATGTGGATGACATAATATTTGGTGGAGATGATGATATGTGTAAGAGGTTTGTAAAAGAGATGTAGAAAGTGTTTGAGATGTCTATGATTTGTGAGTTATCTTTCTTTGTTGGGCTTCAAATTATTTTGCTAGATGATGGTATCCTTATTTCTTAGGCTAAGTATGCTAGAGAGATGTTGAAGAAGTTTTGCATGGAAGATTCTAAACCAGTAAGTACTCCTATGGTAACTGGTTGTTACTTGAGAAAAACTAATGAGTCTTTGGAGGTTGATCAAACTCTTTATAGGTCTACAATTAGATGTTTATTGTACTTGACTACTTCTAGACCTAATATTATGTATGCAATATGTTTGGTTTCCATATATCAAGCTAATCTTAAGAAAACTAATGAGAAAGTAGTAAAAAAAGTATTTAGATACTTGAAGGGGTACTATGGATTATGGTTTGTGGTATAAGAAGGAGGATAAATTTTGTTTAACTACTAATACTCATGTTGATTGGGAAAGATGTGTGGATGACTAGAGAAGTAGTAGTGTTTGTGCATTTTTCTTAGGAGAAAGATTGTTCTCTTGGTTCAGTAAGAAGCATGACTCAATGTCCTTATCCACAATAGAATCTGAGTATATTGCTACAGTATCTTGTTGCATCTAGGTGCTCTCGATGAAGTAGACATTGAAGGATATAAAGGTAGTAGATGATGAACCTATTCCCATATTGTGTGATAATACCACTTGAATCATATATTTTTGGGTAGGATTTATAGGATACTCTTTCACTCTTAGGATGTTTCACCTAAAAGGAGAGAGATAAACCCCACTCAAAATTCTAGGTGGTTCACTCAACCTAAGCTATGTATGATGGAATTTAGACTAAATGAAATGGTCTAAGTGCAATAAATTGAAGAAAATGATTGATTAAGCATGCAAAACCTAAGAAAGGAAACTTGTTTGAAAACAAATTGTGTAATGCAAAAACAACTAGAAATGAATGCAAATTGTAACAAAACTTGATGAAACTGAAATTTTGCACCTAGAATGTGGATGGAGACTGGAAAATCCTTCTGTAATGCTACTAATGCTGATTTTTAGGCCTAGTGGGACTCATTCACCATTCTAGGTGAATCAGTCCCTATTATGCAAAATTGTTTTGCAATCTATTTCTAACAAAAGGGTATCTAAAAATGCAGAAAACTCAAAATTGACATGGAAATGGGACTCATTCACAACTCATGGTGAATGATTCCACTTTTGAATTTCAAAATATTCAAAGGTGGAATCCAGAGCTTTCGGTCTGCACTTTGATTCTCTACAGGTGTCCACTTTCGAAACTCTGATTTCTGAACCTAAAAGTGAGTTTTTGTTGATATTTTGACTTGTTGAATGAAGATAAGGCTTAAGAAACCTTAAAAATTGATTCCTAATGATTTCCAAGCTTCCACAATGCCTAAATCTGTAAACAAGAAGACAAGAGAGAGAAATGTTCAATGTTAGGGTATGGGGGTTTGCCTTGGTCAAACCCCTTTTAGGTAATTAAAACAAAATGATGAAAGGATAGAATGAAACATGAAATAATGGAGTTTATTACTTTTCCATGATGTTTAATCTTGAATGTCTAAGAAAAAACATGAAGAATCTTCCCTTGAATGTCTAAAAATTAATCTTGAATGACTTGTAATGTTAAAAGCGTAGCTTGCTTGAGGAGATAAATGATGAATGAGTTGTAAAATGAGTTGAGAGATTTAAATAAGGGCTTAGAAAGTTGTATTTATAGTAAATTCACCTATTTTACCCATTAACACCTCATCACAGGTTGACATGAAGTAAAATTAAACTTAAATTTCACTTTTTTCCAACTCAAAGGTCAAAAATGAGCCAAATGGGACTCATTCACCACCCATGGCAAATGGGTCCCACAGTGGCCATTTTGACAACTAGGAAGCCAGGATATGGGGAAATAAGGTTTAAATTTCAACTTTTTCAATTATTTTATCAATTTAAGCCTCAGGATGCATAATATGGGTGAATAGGGGCCTAGTAGTGATGATATAAAGAGTAATTAGGGCTTGGGACAGAAAATTCAATGTGAAAGTGTAATTAAGTACACTTTACAACACTAAAATGAGGTCCACATAGCCTAGGAAGGCGCAAGAACCAATGTGAATGTGTGAGACACATTACAACACTAGTTTAACATTAAGTTTAATTCAAAAGCCTTCTAAATTGATGTAATAATGTTGTTAAACACATTTTATAATGTTGAATTAGGGAGAAATGGGTTTATTAAATATAGAAAAGAGTGAAATTCCTTTACAACACTTTACAACACCTTTACAAGACATCAAAAAATGCATATTATTTAGTTTGCAAGGGTCCAAGACCCAGTGTGGATGCTTAAAATGCCTCACAACACCTAAATCAAGGCCTCATTAAGTTCAATTTATCATGAATTATTCCCATGTCAAGCAAGAGATCCTTTTTTTATATAGCATGACATTGCATTTAACATTTCCAAGAATTATGTGATGCATTTATTGAAGGACCAAACATATTTTTATCCGTTATCACCTTCTAAGGGAAAATCCTACAGAGAAAGAAGTCGGAATGGAGTATGTGCCTAGAATAAGGATCAAATTGTAGATATCTTCAATAAGGCACTTTCATGAATTATTGAAGTACCAAACATATTTTTATCCGTTATCACTTTCTAAGGGTAAATCCTATAGAGAAAGAAGTTAGAATGGAGTATGTGCCTAGAATAAGGATCAAATTGTAGATATCTTCAATAAGGCACTTTCAATGGATACTTTTGAGTATCTCCGATAGAAGTTAGGGGTTATTTCCCCTCCTTTTCTTTTGTATCAAGATGTGTGCTACCTCTCAGGGGGAGCAATTTGTTGGATGGTTGTTGTTGATAGGGGGATCTTGAATAAGATGCATAGGTGTTGAGTTATACAATTGTTTGAAGAAGGGGGACAATGTGTTGCTATTTCAATTGCAAATCTCTTTCCCTTTTTCCTTGATGTAAAAGGGGGAGAATGAGCAGGTGTGTGCTGCCATCAATTCCAAAGAGGGAGATTGTTGGCATTGCTTTTTATTAATTTCAACACTTGAGGAGACTATTGTGATGGTTATCAACACTTGGGAAGATTGTTGCATATGTTTGTGAGATTGGTGGTTGACATTGATTGACATTGATATTGTTGTCACTGGTGTCTATAGTTATATGTTGTTGATACTCTATGGTGATATGTTCATTTTTGAATGTCATTCCTTTGATGTTGTTGATATTCATAGTTGGATGTCATGCCTTGTTTGATGATAATTAAATATGTATTGAGTATGGTTGTTGTTAGAATAAATAATATCATCATGATTTATTAAGATGAGGATTAGATTTATTAAGATGAGGATTAGAAGAAATTTTGATGGTATTTAGGATGTTGTATGATCTCTCCTATTGTTCTTGAGGAAGTATGTGTTGCTACAAGGATGTTTTGGCCTCCACAAGTTGGTGAAAGTTTCTAGTACAAGAAGTTGTGTTGGAGTCTGTTTGGGACAATGCTCTACATTCCTCTGCTATTGAAGATATGTTCTTATGGTTTGGGATTTAGTGTTTGTTCTCTGTGGGTGTTGTATTCCTACCTTTTTAGGTCACCAATGTTACTGAGGAAGTTTTTAATAATTACATTTGAAAGGTTGGATTTTTTGTTAGTTGTTTGGACTAGTCTAGAAAATGCTCTAAGGTATGTGCAGGATCATCATGGAAAAAACAGGCCCTTAAGTGGCAAAAAATTCAAAAAATTAGTGTTAGGAAACTTGACATAAAAAATTGAATAAATTATCTATATTATTTCAAAAATATGTAAGAATAGAATCTTTAGAAAATTAAATGTAGTTTCTAAACTACTAGGTTTATTTAAAATAAATAAAATCCATTTGGTGAAAATTTGAAATTTCAATGCAATAGTACTTAAATTTTAGGAAAAATAAGAAGTAGGTGTTTGTCTAACCACCTAACCATAATAAATGATAATATTTTTTTTATAAGATTTTATATAAATAGAGGACCATGTCTAGATGTGATGCATATTTTTTGTAATTTTTCCAAGTAAATAATTAATTTGTGAATTTTATTACAACTTTTAAAAAAATAAAAAACTCGTATGTTTGACTACCTTAACTTGGTCAAAACTTCATGAAATTTAATTTTTCTTTTTTAATCCTATAGTATGTGAAGCATAGAATTTGACACATGTTTCATATTCAAAAAATGTGATACCGTTTGAAAGTTATAGATGTTTTTCAATCAGCCTATCGATAAGGAATTTAGTCATAATTCTAATAGAAAATAAATAATAATTATTTATTAAATTTAGATTAAAGCATAATTTATATTGGAGGAAAGCTAAGAATCTCCTCTAAAAATCCTTTTCGTTTCATCAATTTTGGGTAAAAAAAAAGTCGTCAGCCACATACCCTACAAATACCCATAATATTGCCACTTTTTGGCCCATCATAATCCTGCACATACCCTCTACATTTCTTCACATAGATTTTTCTTCTCCTATGGCTTGGTGTATGTGCTCTTAGTTCTTGTTCAGTGTCTTAGTTCTATTTCAATATTATGTTGTGTACCACAAATTGACTTATTAATGTTATATCTCATGGTTGTGTATTTTATGCTTCTGGGATGAAGTACTCTATCTTTATTTGGTTTGTGTTGGTTGTTTATGGAATGAAAATGTGTAATAATTATTTTGAAGGTTTTTTGGATGTTCATGGAACATCTATTTTTGGTCCACAAATCAATAGTTGATTTCTTTGATGTTGCATATTGTTTTTATGTTGGTTTTTAAGGAAATTTGCAAATATCTAGTTGTCAGGGCTTGTTATCTTGCTTGCAACATGTGTTTGGGGTTATGTGCCAACATATGAAGTTGTGTTAAGATGCATTTGGGTCTTGACCTATCTTGTTGAGAATCACATTGAGTAAATTCAATTTCCAGTGTTTTTATGGGCTGATTGGTAATGTGCTACACATTTCATCGTCACATTTCCTTGTTGCTGATTTGGGTTATTGTTTGTTGTTTTGGATCACATTGGAAGTTGTAATAATATTTTTTTTGGTCCTCTTTACCTTTTGGATAAGACTTCATTATGTTTTTGTGGCACACTTGTTGAAATTATTGTTTGTATTCTTTTCTAGTTGACCTAATTAATAATTTGAGATCTTGTAGAGGATATAAATGCAAGAAAAAATCATATGCAAGAGGAGTGTGTGGGTGGTGATGTTTGAGTATGGAATGAAGTAGTGAGTTGTGAAATAAAGAAGAGAAATGAGCTTTAATGCCTCAGTTAGTAAAGTGTATTGTTGACAAATATTGTAATTTCATATTCTTCATGTATCTTGCTCTAATATAGTGAATTTCATCAGGCCCTTGTAATTTGTATCTTTCCC